>CM065589.1:206967019-206995007 GCA_033119425.1 Bufotes viridis | reverse complement strand
CATATGTACCCTAAAATAGTACCAACAAAACTGCCACCTTATCCCGTAGTATCCAAAATGGGGTAATTTTTGGAGTTTCTACTCTAGTGGTGCATCAAGGGGGGTCTTCAAATGTGACATGGCAACTAAAAATTATAGCATTGAAATCTGCCTTCCAAAAACCATATGGCGTTCCTTTCCTTCTGCTCCCTGCCAGGTGCCCGTACAGCAGTTTACGACCACATATGGGGTGTTTCTGTAAACTACAGAATCAGGGTAATATATATTGAGTTTTGTTTGGCTGGTAACCCTTGCTTTGTTAGCGGAAAAAAATGGATTAAAATGGAAAATCTTCCAAAAAAGTGAAATTCTGAAATTTTATCTCTGTGTTCCTTTATCTTGTGGAACACCAAAAGGGTTAACAAAGTTTGTAAAATCAGTTTTGAATACCTTGAGGGGTGTAGTTTCTAAAATGGGGACATTTATGGGTGGTTTCTATTATGTGAGCCCCACAAAGTGACTTCAGACCTGAACTAGTCCTTAACCCCTTAAGGACAATGCCATATTTCACCTTAAGAACCAGGCCATTTTTTGCAAATCTGACCAGTAGAGAAGAGCGAACACCTGGATGTTCGGGTTCGAGAGGTTCGGCCGAACTTCTGGAATATGTCCGGGTTCGTGATCCGAACTCAACCTGAACTTCATCCCGAACCCGAACCCCATAGAAGTCAATGGGGACCCGAACTTTTGGGCACTAAAAAGGCTGTAAAAGACTCCCGGAAAGGGCTAGAGGGCTGCAAAAGGCAGAAAAAAGGAGGTAAATCCCCTGCAAACAAATATAGATAGGGAAATGATGACTTAACATAAAATAAATAAAAATTAACCAATATTAATTGGAGTTAGGTCCCATAGCACAGAATCAGGCTTCAAATCACCCACCAATGGAGAAGGTCGCTTACTATTATTTCGACCCCAGCATCCAGACAAAGGAGAGAGGTCCCACAGCAGAGAATCTGGCATCATATCAACCACCACAGGAGAAGGCCACTTTCAGTGACTTAGGCCTTAGCACCCAGACAGAGGAGACATGTCAGATAGCACAAGCATTACATTTATACCATCCAGCACAGGAGAAGGCCACTTTTAGTTACTTTGACCCCTGCACCCAGAAAGAGGAGAGAGGCCCCACAGCACATATTCAGGCATCATATCACCCACCACAGGAGTAGGCCACCATTTAGTTAATTTGACCCCTGCACCCATGTCAGATGGTACAAGCATCAGTTTTACATCACCCAGCACAAGAGAAGGCCACTTTTAGAGACTTTGACCCCTGCACCCAGACGGAGGAGAGAGGTTTTCACAGCAGAGAATCAGGCATTTAGATCACCCACCACAGGAGTAGGCCATCATTTAATGGGACCCCGGCAACCATGTCAGATGGCACAAGCATCAGTTTTACATCACCCAGCACAGGAGAAGGCGACTTTGAGAGACTTTGACCCCTGCACCCAGACGGAGGAGAGAGGTTTTCACAGCAGAGAATCAGGCATTTAGATCACCCACCACAGGAGTAGGCCACCATTTAATGGGACCCCGGCAACCATGTCAGATGGCACAAGTATAACATTTATATCACCCAGCACAGGAGAAGGCGACTTTGAGAGACTTTGACCCCTGCACCCAGACGGAGGAGAGAGGTTTCACAGCAGAGAATCAGGCATTTAGATCACCCACCACAGGAGTAGGCCACCATTTAATGGGACCCCGGCAACCATGTCAGATGGCACAAGTATAACATTTATATCACCCAGCACAGGAGAAGGCGACTTTGAGAGACTTTGACCCCTGCACCCAGACGGAGGAGAGAGGTTTCACAGCAGAGAATCAGGCATTTAGATCACCCACCACAGGAGTAGGCCACCATTTAATGGGACCCCGGCAACAATGTCAGATGGCACAAGTATAACATTTATATCACCCAGCACAGGAGAAGGCGACTTTGAGAGACTTTGACCCCTGCACCCAGACGGAGGAGAGAGGTTTCACAGCAGAGAATCAGGCATTTAGATCACCCACCACAGGAGTAGGCCATCATTTAATGGGACCCCGGCAACCATGTCAGATGGCACAAGTATCAGATTTACATCACCCAGCACAGGAGAAGGCGACTTTGAGAGACTTTGACCCCTGCACCCAGACGGAGGAGAGAGGTTTCACAGCAGAGAATCAGGCATTTAGATCACCCACCACAGGAGTAGGCCACCATTTAATGGGACCCCGGCAACCATGTCAGATGGCACAAGTATAACATTTATATCACCCAGCACATGACAAGGCCACTTTCAGTGAGTTAGGCCTTAGCAACGAGACAGAGGAGACAGGTCAGATAGCACAAGCATCAGTTTTACAGATCACCCACCACAGGAGTAGGCCACCTTTAGTTAATTTGACCCCTGCACCCAGAAAGAGGAGAGAGGTCCCACAGCAGAGATTCAGGCATTTATATCAGCCAGCACAGGAGAAGGCCGCTTTCAGTGACTTAGGCCTTAGCACCAACACAGAGGAGACAGGTCAGATAGCGCAAGCATCAGTTTTACAGATCACCCACCACAGGAGTAGGCCACCTTTAGTTAATTTGACCCCTGCACCCAGAAAGAGGAGAGAGGTCCCACAGCACATAATCAGGCATCATATCAACCACCTCAGGAGAAGGCCACCATTTAGTTACTTAGGCCTTAGCACCGACACAGAGGAGTCAGGTCAGATAGCACAAGCATCAGTTTTACATCAACCACCACAGGAGAAGGGCACATTTAGAGACTTTGACCCCTGCAGCCACACGGAGGAGAGAGGTCCCACAGCAGAGAATCAGGCATCTTGTCAACCACCACAGGAGTAGGCCACCTTTTGTTTCTTTGACCCCTGCACCCACACAAAGGAGACATGTCAGACAGCACAAGTATAACATTCATATCACCCAGCACAGGAGAAGGACACTTTCATATACTTTGGCCCCGGCACCCAGACAGAGGGAAGGTTCATTCAACTCTGGGTTGCACCCCAAGATCCTACTTAATTTCAAAAATAGATTTTTCAATGAAGAAGTGGCCAGGAGTACAAACGTCAGCTTGTCCACGTTGGCTGCGGACAGGCGGCTGCGTTTGTCAGTAATGACGCCCCCTGCCGTGCTGAATACACGTTCAGATAAAACGCTGGCCGCCGGGCAGGCCAGCACCTCCAAGGCATAACATGCTAATTCTGGCCACGTGGACAATTTGGAAACCCAGAAGTTGAATGGGGCTGAACCATCCGTCAGTACGTGGAGTTGTGTGCAGACGTACTGTTCAACCATGTTAGTGAAATGTTGCCTCCTGCTAACACGTTCCGTATCAGGTGGTGGGGCAGTTAGCTGTGGCGTGGAAACAAAACTTTTCCACATTTCTGCCATGCTAACCCTGCCCTAAGAGGAGCTGGCTGTGACACTGCTGCGTGGGCGACCTCTAGCTCCTCCTCTGCCTTGGCCTTGGCCTTCCACCTGTTCCCCTGTGACAGTTGGGAATGCTCTCAGGAGCGCGTCTACCAGCGTGCGCTTGTACTCGCGCATCTTCCTATCACGCTCCAGTGCAGGAAGTAAAGTGGGCACATTGTCTTTGTACCGTGGATCCAGCAGGGTGGCCACCCAGTAGTCAGCACACGTTAAAATGTGGGCAACTCTGCTGTCGTTGCGCAGGCACTGCAGCATGTAATCGCTCATGTGTGCCAGGCTCCCCAGAGGTAAGGACAAGCTGTCCTCTGTGGGAGGCGTATCGTCATCATCCTCTGTATCCCCCAGCCACGCACCAGGGATGTGCCTGCGCTGTGCTGGGTGCCACCCGCTGTGAACCTGCTTCATCCTCATCCTCCTCCACCTCATCCTCCTCGTCCTCCAGTAGTGGTCCCTGGCTGGCCACATTTGTACCTGCCCTCTGCTGTTGCAAAAACCTCCCTCTGAGCCACTTCTAACAGACTGGCCTGAAAGTGCTAAAAACGACCCGTCATCCTCCTCCTCCTCCTGGCCCTGGTCCACCTCCTCTTCCATCATCGCCCTAAGCGTTTTCTCTAGGAGACATAGAATTGGTATCGTCACGCTGATAACAGTGGCATCGCCACTGGCCATGTTGGTGGCGTACTCTAAACAGCGCAACAGGGCACACAGGTCTCGCATGGAGGCCCAATCATTGGTGGTGAAGTGGTGCTGTTCTGCAGTGCGACTGACCCGTGCGTGCTGCAGCTGAAACTCCACTATGGCCTGCTGCTGCTCGCACAGTCTCTCCAGCATGTGCAAGGTGGAGTTCCACCGGGTGGGCACGTCGCATATTAGGCGGTGAGCGGGAAGGCCGAAGTTCCACTGTAGCGCTGACAGGCGAGCAGCGGCAGGATGTGAACGCCGGAGCGCGCACAGACAGCCCGCACTTTATGCAGCAGCTCTGACATGTCTGGGTAGTTGTGAATGAACTTTGCACCACCAAATTCAGCACATGCGCCAGGCAAGGGATGTGCGTCAAACCGGCTAGTCCCAGAGCTGCCACGAGATTTCGCCCATTATCGCACACCACCAGGCCGGGCTTGAGGCCCACCGGCAGCAACCACTGGTCGGTCTGTTGTTCAATACCCCGCCACAACTCCTGCGCGGTGTGGGGCCTGTCCCCAAACATATGAGTTTCAGAATGGCCTGCTGACGTTTACCCGGGCTGTGCTGAAGTTGGTGGTGAAGGTGTGTGGCTGACTGGATGAGCTGGTGGAAGCAGAGGAGGAGGAGGAAGCCGAGTAGGAGGAGGAGGCTACAGGAGGCAAAGAATGATGCCCTGTGATCCTTGGCGGCGGAAGGACGTGCGCCAAGGAACTCTCCGCCTGAGGCCCAGCCACCACTACATTTACCCAGTGTGCAGTTAGGGAGATATAGCGTCCCTGGCCGTGCTTACTGGTCCACGTATCTGTGGTTAGGTGGACCTTGCCACAAATGGCGTTGCGCAGTGCACACTTGATTTTATCGGACACTTGCATGTGCAGGGAAGGCACGGCTGTCTTGGAGAAGTAGTGGCGGCTGGGAACCACATACTGGGGGACAGCCATGGCCATCAGCTGTTTGAAGCTGTCTGTGTCCACCAGCCGGAATGACAGCATTTCAAAGGCCAGTAGTTTAGAAATGCTGGCATTCAGGCCAAGGGCTCGAGGGTGACTAGGTGGGAATTTGCGCTTCCTCTCAAAGGTTTGAGAGATGGAGAGCTGAACGCTGCTGTGTGAAATAGTGGAGACGCTAGGTGACGGTGGCGGTGGTGGTGGTGGTGTCGGTGGCACATCCTCTGTTTGCTGCTCGGCAGGTGGCAACATTCCTCTCGAGGCGGAAGCCGAGGCAGCAGCGGTAGAGGGAGCAGGGGAGCCTGAGCGGGTTCCTTGTTTTTAAGGTGTGTACTCCACTGCAGTTCATGCTTTGCATGTAGATGCCTGATCATGCAGGTGGTGCTCAGGTTAAGAACGTTAATGCCTCGCCTCAGGGTCTGATGGCACAGCGTGCAAACCACTCTGGTCTTGTCGTCAGCACATTGTTTGAAGAAGTGCCATGCCAGGGAACTCCTTGAAGATGCCTTTGGGGTGCTGGGTCCCTGTTGGCGCTGGCCAATAGCAGGCGAACTCTCTGGACGGCGGCTGTTCTGCTTTTGCCCCCTGCTCCCTCTTTGGCTTCGCTGTTGTCTCGGTCTCACCACTGCCTCTTCCTCTGAACTATTTAAGTCAGCGGCACGACCTTCAGTCCATGTGGGGTCTAAGACCTCATCGTCCTCTGCATCGTCTTCCACCCAGTCTTCCTCCCTGACCTCCTCCTGTTCAGTCTGCACACTGCAATAAGACGCGGCAGTGGGCACCAGTGTTTCGTCATCATCAGAGACTCGGTCACTCTGCTGTGGTGGTATTCCCATGTCCTCATCATCTGGATACATAAGTGGTTGTGCGTCAGTGCATGGAATGTCTTCCACCGCTGGGGAAGGGCTAGGTGGACGCCCTGGAAAACCGTGGGAGCAGAGTCTTCAAACAGAATAAGAGACTGCTGCATAACGTGAGGCTCAGCCAGTTTCCCTGATATGCATGGGGGTGATGTGACAGACTGATGGGCTTGGTTTTCAGGTGCCACCTGTGCGCTTTCCGCAGAAGACTGGGCGGAAGACAATGTGGTGAACGTGCTGGAAGCACTGTCGGCCACCCAATCGACTAATGCCTGTACCTGCTCAGGCCTTACCATCCTCATAACGGCATTGGGCCCCACCAAATATCGCTGTAAATTCTGCCGGCTACTTGAGGGAGTTGGTTCACTACTTTGTGCGCCTGAGGCCGAACGGCCACGTCCTCTGCCAGCAACAGAGGCTCCACGGACACCACCACGACCGCGTCCTCGTCCCTTAATAGAATGTTTCCTCATTGTTGCGATTCAACTCGCACCACAATAAAATATATTATTTTTAGCCCCAAAATTCCCACACTGGAAGATATAATTCCTTTTCCGGTATTAATTACAAGAAAACTGCTGCAAATTGGACATCAGAATTTTTAATATGCTAGTTTTGGTACATAGATTCCCACACGGGAGATATATTTCCTTTTACAGGAGTAAACGTGAGGCCTACTGTTTCTGGTCTAACTAACACCAGATTGATTAAATTGGCCTTTTTTTCACCAAAATTACAACACTGGACAATGTAATGCCCTTTTCCGGTATTAATTCCTTTTTACAGGAGTAAAAACGTGAGGCCTACTGTTTCTGGTGTAACTAACACCAGATTGATTAAATTGGCCTTTTTTTCACCAAAATTACAACGCTGGACAATGTAATGCCTTTTTGCGGTATTAATTACAAGAAGACTGCTGCTAATTGGACACCAGAATTTTTAAAATGCTAGTTTGTGTACATAAATTCCCACACTGGAAGATATAATTCCTTTTTCCGGTATTAATTACAAGAAAACTGCTGCAAATTGGACACCAGAATTTTTAATATGCTAGTTTTGGTACATAGATTCCCACACGGGGAGATATAATTCCTTTTACAGGAGTAAAACGTGAGGCCTACTGTTTCTGGTCTAACTAACACCAGATTGATTAAATTGGCCTTTTTTCACCAAAATTACAACACTGGACAATGTAATGCCTTTTTGCGGTATTAATTACAAGAAGACTGCTGCTAATTGGACACCAGAATTTTTAAAATGCTAGTTTGTGTACATAAATTCCCACACTGGAAGATATAATTCCTTTTTCCGGTATTAATTACAAGAAAACTGCTGCAAATTGGACACCAGAATTTTTAAAATGCTAGTTTTGGTACATAGTTTCCCACACGGGGAGATATAATTCCTTTTACAGGAGTAAAACGTGAGGCCTACTGTTTCTGGTCTAACTAACACCAGATTGATTAAATTGGCCTTTTTTTCACCAAAATTACAACACTGGACAATGTAATGCCTTTTGCGGTATTAATTACAAGAAGACTGCTGCAAATTGGACACCAGAATTTTTAATATGCTAGTTTTGGTACATAGATTCCCACACGGGAGATATAATTCCTTTTACAGGAGTAAAAACGTGAGGCCTACTGTTTCTGGTCTAACTAACACCAGATTGATTAAATTGGCCTTTTTTTCACCAAAATTACAACACTGGACAATGTAATGCCTTTTTGCGGTATTAATTACAAGAAGACTGCTGCTAATTGGACACCAGAATTTTTAAAATGCTAGTTTGTGTACATAAATTCCCACACTGGAAGATATAATTCCTTTTCCGGTATTAATTACAAGAAAACTGCTGCAAATTGGACACCAGAATTTTTAAAATGCTAGTTTTGGTACATAGTTTCCCACACGGGAGATATAATTCCTTTTACAGGAGTAAAAACGTGAGGCCTACTGTTTCTGGTGTAACTAACACCAGATTGATTAAATTGGCCTTTTTTCACCAAAATTACAACACTGGACAATGTAATGCCTTTTTCGGTATTAATTACAAGAAGACTGCTGCAAATTGGACACCAGAATTTTTAATATGCTAGTTTTGGTACATAGATTCCCACACGGGAGATATAATTCCTTTTACAGGAGTAAAAACGTGAGGCCTACTGTTTCTGGTCTAACTAACACCAGATTGATTAAATTGGCCTTTTTTTCACCAAAATTACAACACTGGACGATATAATGCCTTTTGGCGGTATTAATTACAAGAGGACTGCTGGTATTTCAGAACACCGGAATTTTTAAAATGCTAGTTTTGCTAGATAAATTTCCCACACTGGGAGAAATATTGCCTAAGCCTTTTTACAGTATTAATTACAACAGGAGTGCTTCTTCTGGTCTAACACCAGAATAATTTTATTATTACGGTGAAAGCTTTTTTAATTTATATTTCTGGCACATAAAAAAAAATATATTTCTGGCTGACAGTATTGGACTTGGCTGTAGTGGCACTGGCTAGCCTAGCTGGAACAGCACATTCATGGGATTTGCTATCCAAGTGGGTTACTTTCAGTTTCACCACTGATATATTAAATATCTTTGCAGTTAGTATGGGTGACACAAGCACAGCCAAACCCCTGATGTAGTATATCTATGAAAAAATCGACTATTACATGAGATTAATGGACGTTGTGGCAGCTTTTGCTGTAGCACCACAAGTCCCAAAATGGCCGCCGCCTATCAGCCCAGTAACATGTGCCAGAAAACGGTCTGCCCAGCCAGAAAAAAAATTGACTTTGACTGAGCAGCTGAATCGCTGTTGTTCTGATTCACAGGTGTAGATTTTTCACTTCTTTGGAGCTTTGGTTTAGACTCTGTGGCAGCTTGTGCTGGCGCACCACAAGTCCCAAAATGGCCACCGCCGGTCAGCCCAGTTACATGTGCCAGTAAAAATCGCTCTGGCCAGTCTCAACAAAATAGTGACTTTCAGTGAACAGCTCAGCTGAGTTGTTCTGATGCACAGGTGTAGAAAGGTAGATCATTCACTTCTTTATCCCTGCCTATCTCGCCCTCACAGAAGCTGCGTCCTCTCCCTACACTAATCAGAGCAGTGTGACGTGCGGCGCTACGTGACTCCAGCTTAAATAGAGGCTGGGTCACATGCTGCACTTGGCCAATCACAGCCATGCCATTAGTAGGCATGGCTGTGATGGGCTCTTAGGGCAAGAAGTAAAACGCTAGCTGATTGGCTGCTGTGCAGCCCTTCAGAAAGCGGGAAGTAATCGACGAACACCGGACCCGAACCCAAACTCGAACTTTTTTAAAAATGTTCGGGTTCGGGTCCGTGTCACGGACACCCCAAAATTCGATACGGACCCGAACGATTTTCGAACTGTTCACTCAACACTACTGACCAGTGTCACTTTATCTGTGAATAACTTTAAAACGCTTTTACTTATCCAGGTCATTCTGAGATTGTTTTTTCGTCACATATTGTACTTCATATCACTGGCAAAACTGAGTTAAAAAAAATAAAAATTTCCAAGTTTCAATTTGTCTACTTCTCTAACACATAATAATGCCACCCAAAAAAGTTATTAATTTGCATTCAACATATGTCTATTTCATGTTTGGATCATTTTGGGAATGCCATCTTATCTTTTGGGGACGTTACAAGGCATAGAAGTTTAGAAGCAAATCTTCAGAAAGTTTCAAAAATCCACTTTTCAGGGACCAGTTCAGGTCTGAATTCACTTTGTAAGGCTTACATAATAGAAACCACCCAAACATGACCCCATTCTAGAAACTACACCCCTCAAGGTATTTAAAACTGATTTTAAAAATGTCGTTAACCCTTTAGGTGTTTCACAAGAGTTATTGGCAAATGGAGATGACATTTCAGAATTTATATTTTTTAGCAAATTTTCCATTTTAACCTCTTAAGGACACAGGGCGTACAGGTACGCCCTAATGTCCGAGTCCTTAAGGACACAGGGCGTACATGTACGCCCTGTGTTTAAACTGCTACTGTGCCCGATCTGGGCGCGGTAGCAACATGGTTCCTGCTGATGTAGATCAGCAGGAACCATGTTCTAATGCCGAGGGGGGTCATGTGACCCCCCCGTATCGGCGATCGCTGCAAACCGCAGGTCAATTCAGACCTGCGGTTTGCAGCGGTTTTAGCTATCTCTGATCCCTGCGGTCTGTGACCGCGGGGATCAGAGAGTTAATTGCGGTAAAGATATTTATTTTAACCCCCCCTGCAGCCCCCAATCTTGTTATGGCGGCGGGGGTGCAGGGAGGGTGGTTGCGGAGGTGGGAGGCGGTGCGGGAGGCCTTGTAATAATTCCCTGGTGTCTAGTGGTTCTATCAGAGTGCCAGCACATTGCTGGCACTCTGATGAAAACGGCTGGCATCTGTGCTGCAGATGCCAGCCGTTTAACCCTTCCTTACCGCGGTCCGGACGGACCGCGGTATGGAAGGTGTTAACAGGGAGGGAGCTCCCTCCCTCTCCCATCGGGGGGCTGCTGTGCCTATGCCGCCCCCCGCCAGGATGGGATCGCAGAGGGAGGGAGCTCCTCTCACTCCCTATCCATCACCCACTGCTCTCTAATGGCAGTGGGTGATGGTTACCATGGCAGCAGGACGCTTTCAGAAGCGTCCTGCTTGCCATGGTATAGTAACTCTGGTCAGACTTCTGCTAAAGGCAGAAGTCTGACCAGGCTATGAAAGTAAAAAATACAGTGCAGTACACTATATAGTGTACTGTACTGTATTATATAGACACCAGATCCACTGGATCTACAAGAACCAAGTGGGTCTGGGTCCAAAAAAATGTAAAAAGTGAAAAAAGTGAAAAAAAAAGTAAAACACAAATCACTGAATAAAAAGTAAAAAAAAATAAAATACACTACACATATTAGGTATCGCCGCGTCCGTAAAAAACAGCTCTATAAAAATATCACATGACTGAACCCCTCACGTGAACGCCATAAAAAAAAAAAAATGGTGTAAATAAGCCATTTTTGGCACCTTACATCACTAAAAGTGGAATACAAAGCGATCAAAAAGGCGTATGCCTCCCAAAATAGTACCAATCTAACCACCATCTCATCCCGCAAAAAATGAGCCCCTTCATAAAACAATTGCCCAAAAAATAAAAAAAAACTATGCCTCTCAGACTAAAACATGATTTTTTGTTTCAAAAATGCTTTTAGTGTTAAATGTAAAAAATTTTAAAAAAGTAGACATATTGGGTATCTCCACGTCCGTAAGAATCTGCTCTATAAAAATATCACATGACCTAACCCCTCAAGTAAACACTGTAAAAAAAAAAAAAAACTTTGTCAAAAGCCATTTTTTGTCACCTTACATCACAAAAGTGTAATAGCAAGCGATCAAAAAGTCATATGACCCCCAAATAGTGCCAATCTAACCGCCACCTCATCCCACAAAAATTATACCCAACCTGAGACAATCGCCTAAAAACTGAAAAAATATGGCTCTCAGACTATGGAGACACTAAAACATGTTTTTTTGTTTCAAAAGGATATTATTGTGTAAAACCAAAATAAATAAAAAAAGTATACATATTGGGTATCGTCAGCGTTCAGTAACGACCTGCTCTATAAAAATATAACATGACCTAACCCCTCAGGTGAACGCTGTAAACATAAAAAATAAAAACGTTGTAAAAAAGTAATTTTTGTCACCTTACATCACAAAAAGTGTAATAGCAAGTGATCAAAAAGTCATATGCACCCCAAGATAGTACCATTCAAACCGCCATCTCATCCCACAAAAATGAGCCCCTACATAGGACAATCGCAAAAAAAAAAAAAAACTATGGCTTTCAGAATGTGGAGACACTAAAAAATCATTTTTTCAAAAATGCTTTATTATGTAAAACTGAAACAAAAACCCCAAAAAGTAGTCATATTTGGTATTGTCGCGTCAGTAACAACCTGCTCTATAGAAATAGCACACAATCTAACCTGTCAGTTCAACGATGTAAATAACAAAAAATACAAAACTGTCCCAAAACAGCTATTTTTTGCAAATTATCCATTTTAATCCATTTTTCCAGTAACAAAGCAAGGGTTAACAGCCAAACAAAACTCAATATTTATTGCCCGATTCTGTAGTTTGCAGAAACACCCCATATGTGGTTGTAAACTGCTGTATGGCCAACGGCAGGGCACAGAAGGAAGGGAACGCCATATGATTTTTGGAAGGCGGATTTTGCTGGACTGGTTTTTTGAGACTATGTCCCATTTGAAGCCCCCGATGCACCTCAGTAGAAACTCCAAAAGTGACCCCATTTTGAAACTACGGGATAAGGTGTCAGTTTTGTTGGTACTATTTTAGGGTAAATATGATTTTTGGTTGCTCTATATTACACTTTTTTTGAGGCAAGGTAACAAAAATTGAAATTCAGAAATTTCATCTCCATTTGCCAATAACTCTTGTGGAACACCTAAAGGGTTAACAAAGTTTGTAAAACTGGTTTTGAATACCTTGAGGGGTGTAGTTTCTTAGATGGAGTCACTTTTATGGAGTTTCTATTCTAGGGGTGCATCAGAGGAGCTTCAAATGGGACATGGTGTCAAAAATCCAGTCCAGCAAAATCCGCCTTTCAAAACCCATATGGCGTTCCTTTCCTTCTGCGCCCTGCCGTTTGGCCATACAGTATTTTAGGACCACATATGGGGTGTTTCTGCAAACTACAGAATCGGGGCAATAAATATTGAGTTTTGTTTGGCTGTTAACCCTTGCTTTGTTACTGGAAAAAATGGATTAAGAAGGAAAATTTGCCAAAAAATCAAAATTCAGAAATTTTATCTTTATTTGCCATTAACTCTTGTGGAAAACCTAAAGGGTTAATGATGTTTGTAAAATCAGTTTTGAATACCTTGAGGGGTGTAGTTTCTAGAATGGGGTCATTTTTGGGTGGTTTCTATTATGTAAGCCTCGCAAAGTGACTTCAGACCTGAACTGGTCCCTAAAAAGTGGGTTTTTGAAAATTTCTGAAAAATGTCAAGATTTGCTTCTAAACTTCTAAGCCTTGTAATGTCCCCAAAAAATGAAATGGCATTCCCAAAATGATCGATACATGAAGTAGACATATGGGGAATGTAAATCAATAACTTTTTTTGGCAGTATTACTATGTATTCTAGAAGTAGAGAAATTGAAACTTGGAAAATTGCAAATTTTTCAAAATTTTTGGTAAATTTGGTATTTTTTTATAAATAAAAATGAAATTTTTCGACTTTATTTTGCCACTGTCATTAAATACAATATGTGACGAAAAAACAATCTCAGAATGGCTTGGATAAGTAAAAGCGTTTTAAAGTTATCACCACATAAAGTGACACTAGTCAGATTTTAAAAAAATTGGCCTGGTCCTTAAGGTGAAATAGGGCCGTGTCCTTAAGGGGTTAATCAATTTTTTTTCCAGTAACTAAACAAGGGTTAACAGCCAAATAAAGCGATTGTGCTATTTAGGGGCTCATTGTTTGCGGGATGAGATGGTGGTTTGATTGGTATTACACTTTTTGTGATGTACGGTGCTGAAAAATTGCTTTTTTTACACCGGTTTTTTTTGTTGTTTTTTATTGTGTTCACCAGAGGGGTTAGGTCATGTGATATTTTTATAGAGCAGGTTTTTACGGAGGCGGCTATACCTAATATATGTACAGCACAGATGTCAGATGTTTATACCAGAGTGTCAGCAATTTGCTGACACTCTGGTATACCCACTCACCACCAATGAATATTAGAGAGGAGGTGGCCGCACCTCCCGCAATGCCAGCGCAATATGATTGAGGGCTACAGGGGAGGGGGTAAAAATTAAACGTTTGGTCATTTTTACGTTTTGAATTGACCTGCGGTTTGCAACGATTGCCAATACGGGGGGTTCACAGCACCCCCCTCGACATTGTAACAAGGTACCTGCTGAATAATTTTAGCAGGTACCTTGTTCGTATCACCGCCCGCCGAGCAGCGGTGATCGGAAATACACAGGACGTACCGGTAAGTCCTGTGTCATTAAGTACCAGGATATCAGGGCATGTCCGTAAGAGGTTAAAAATTGGGTTTTGGAATTTACTTAAAAAATTTAAGATTTGCTTCTAAACTTCTAAGCCTTCTAGCGTCCCATATAAAGAAAATGTAATTTACAAAATGATAATGATAATGATAATACCCCCCAACACCCCAAAAAATTATAATAATAATCACAATTCACCACAGAACGGCAATTAAGATTTATTCTTTTTCCTAGTACTACACCCCAAACAAAGAAATATAACAATCACCATGCACCGCAGGACAGATAATGGGACATACATATATTTCCTTTTAAGACACCACGTAAATGGCTGTAGCACATTCTAACTTCACCACTGAACGCCGATTGTGACATATATTTTTCACTCTTTTTTCCTATGAATATATCCCCGAAAAAATAAATAAAACAATGTAAAATCAACACAGAACGGCTAATGGGACGTACGTATCTTTCCTATTAATACACCCGGTAAATGGCTATAGTACAATATAACTTCACCGCTGAACAACAATTATGACATATATTTTTCCTTTTTTTTTCCATATTAATACACTGCCCTAAAAAAAGTTAAACAATGTAAAATCAACGCAGAACAGCTAATAGGATGTACGTATCTTTCCTGTTAATACACCCCGTAAATGGCTGTATCACACAGAACTCGCGCCCCAATCACAAGCAAGGTTTGCTGGAATTAGTGATGTATCATAAGGTGCAAACAACCTAAAAGCAGCAGTATAACACCAATTTGGATCCCCAATTAGTGCAGCATGGTATAATAGAATCACTCCTATTACCCAGGATGTACACTCTCCTATCGCACCCTGTTCTTCTTTTATAGTTGTGATGATGCCTCCCTATCCTTTCTTTACACATTGAATAATTTTTCCCTGAATTTCTAAATAATTTTTTCAGCACAATAAAGTCTTTCCCATTACTGTACCTAGCACCTGCTGACGTCTCTCCCTGCACTAAGCACACTGGAAAATGGCAGAATTCAAAAGGGCTGAGGCTATTTATAGGGCTGTGGCATCACAGGGGCTGGTGATTGGCTGCATGCATGTCATTGTGGGTGATCCCTTGTTCCCAGAGTTATTTGCTCCATGTCCTAACACGTGCAGCAGCCATTTTAGGAAGACATGTGATTCGTTACCACAAAGCGTGGGGAAATTCGAAGCAAAACAAATTTTTCCAGTAATTCGGATCAAATTACACTTCGTCAATGTCGATTCACTCATCTCTAGCAATGACACAGCAGTTTTTCCAGACAAAAACAAGTTTCCAGACATAACAACATAGCTAAAACCAGACATTCAAATGTCAGGCTGTCTGGTTTTGGTGGTAAACAAGTCTGGCTTTTCCCTCTAAAACATGCTCTTCTTTAAACCCTATAGCAGATGTGGAAAATTACCAGCTTCTTAGTCAAAGTCCTAACATTTTCTCAGTTTTCATTAACCCTTTCCACAGAGCCTTGCAAATACAATGATAATGAACAGGATAATATATCATAACATATGAAATGCAGTTACACTTTATTAAACGGTGCAAGTTAATCCTTTCAGGTGAAATAAAGTAAGAAGTTTTAACTTTGCATAAGGGAAATAGGTAAACGTCCACAAATGTCCATACTTCAGAGTGTCCCTGCTCCAGGGCACTACACTCTCCCCTACTTTAACTGTGGCGTCCCCAACACAGTCACAACTGCTTAAGAAAGAAGATACGTTCAGCAGGGGTCAACTATGTACATAGGGCTTGAGACAGTCCAGCTCTACGGGGCCTTTAAGTTTCCCCTAGGGTTCAGGCTCTTAAATGTTTCGAACTGGCTTAACCCCTATCTCAGGCCAGTTTTCGCCCTCCTGCCCATGCCATTTTTTGCAAATCTGAATGTGTCACTTTATGTGGTAACAACTTTGGAACACTTTTATTTATCCAGGCCATTCTGAGATTGTTTTCTTGTGACACATTTTACTTCATGATAGTCATAAATTTGAGTCAGTATATTTCACCTTATTTTATGAAAAAATCCCAATTTTACCAAACATTTGGAAAAATTAGCAAATTTCTAAATTTCAATTTCTCTGCTTTTAAAACAGAAAGTGATACCTCATAAAATATTTATTACTTAACATTCCCCATATGTCTACTTTATGTTGGCATCATTTTGTAAATGTCATTTTATTGTTTTAGGACATTAGAAGGCTTAGAATTTTAGAAGAAATTCTTAAAATGTTTCAGAAAATTTCCAAAACCCACTTTTTAAATACCAGTTTAGGTCTGAAGTCGCTTTGTATGGCTTACATAGTGGAAACCACCCATAAATGACCCCATTGTGGAAACTACACCCCTCAAGTTACTCAAAACTAATTTTACTAACTTTGTTAACCTTTAAGGTGTTCCACAAGAATTAAAGTATAACTGTCATATTTTTTTTCTCCATATTTTGATAAAGGTGATTAGTATCACCTTAGTGGCCATCTTCAAATTTTATATTAATTCTTCCTAAACCCTTAAAATAATTTAATTTGTCTCCCAAAGCGCCTATTCTCACCTTACACTAAAACTGTTTTGCTAGGAGAGGTCTGTCTATCTGTGGGCTGCGCTGGAGGACGGGAGATGCACGAGCAGGCTGCCCTGTTACGTGCGTGCACGCTCACATCCATTCCCGGAAGTAAGAGCGCAGTACAGCCGAGTTTCGCCGGGTACAGCCAAGTACCGACAAGTCTTGCCGAGTCCCGCCCCGCAAGTCACTTCCCGAAGGCATGAGTGCAGCCGACTGCTGCCGAATCCTGCCAACTTTCTTATAAAGGTACCCGGCCCAAATATTAATAACCCCGTCACCCCAAGCACACAGTATGAAAAAAAAAAACACACAGCGCCTTCACAGCTCATTCTGTGTGGGTGTGTGCTTATAAATATATATATATATATATATATATAGAAAAGAGAAAGTAAGAAGCAGCACACTGAAAAAATGTGTGCAAGATCCTGCTTGAGAGCCCGCAACAAGGTTGCTTGTAGTATAATCTTCAAAAAAGGCAAGGCAGCACTCCACAGAGTAAAATTCACGTGCGTTTATTGACCCAGTGCTCAGCAACGTTTCAATTGCTCCATGCAATCTTTATCAAGCCATGTCTCACAAGTGTTCAGTGTTAACAATATATAGGGTACATAATCACATCTCAATTAGTACAAATCCAATATAAAAATTCATACAAAATACATACAGGAAAATCACATTCCTCTAAAAGTGCTAAGTGCTATAAGTGCCATGCGGTACAGTCCCGATTCCGGGATCCATATTCACATATAATATTCATACACAGTGTTCTCTCCATAATTTCATAATTGCCTCAGTGTAACTCCCACCTGTGTATTATAAAACATAAGTGCACTATAATTAAAAACAATTAGGGCATTCTCACTGTTCAGTTCGCCTCACGAGGATCGGACCGTTGTCTCCAAATCATCACTGCGCAGCTGCGGGACTTCTACCCAGTATCGCGAGATCTCAATGTCATTGCTGGAACCATAACAAAGATGGCCGCCGCATCAACCCATCAGTTATGCGCATGTCTCTCCAAGTGTTACGCCCATCACCAACCACCTATTATATTTTTTCAGATCAAGAACCAGGGACATTCTCACTTAAGTGGACTTTACGTTGGGACCGGACCTATATAACCTATAGTTTTCTATTACTTGGAACCATGTCAGTGTTGGCCAGTCGGGTATCTGCCCTATTTGTGCTATTCTCTACAGATGAATATGTGTGGATGTTCCACCTGGAGTGAATATGTGAGTGAATGAATAAAAAGGTCTGATAGCGGAGTAGGTGACATGGGAGAGATGTGGAAGGGGTTTGGACCCCGATACCGCGAATCCCGTGTCATCTGATATCTCTCAGTAATGGCCTGTGCTGACTAAACTGCGAGTGTAATAGTTTACCACTTAGTGGCTTTATAAGGTTGATTTGACATTCCAAATAAGCGGTAATATGCTGATATAGGTGGATACATTTTTTATCTAGGCTATATGCCATAATAAGCAGTTTGATACAGCAGGGTTTATTGTGAAGACCGGGATGCATCACATGACTGATCAGGTGTTTGGTGATGGGCGTAACACTTGGAGAGACATGCGCATAACTGATGGGTTGATGCGGCGGCCATCTTTGTTATGGTTCCAGCAATGACATTGAGATCTCGCGATACTGGGAAGAAGTCCCGCAGCTGGGCAATGATGATTTGGAGACGCCGGTCCGATCCTCGTGAGGCGAACTGAACAGTGAGAATGCCCTAATTGTTTTTAATTATAGTGCACTTATGTTTTATAATACACAGGTGGGAGTTACACTGAGGCAATTATGAAATTATGGAGAGAACACTGTGTATGAATATTATATGTGAATATGGATCCCGGAATCGGGACTGTACCGCACGGCACTTATAGCACTTAGCACTTTTAGAGGAATGTGATTTTCCTGTATGTATTTTGTATGAATTTTTATATTGGATTTGTACTAATTGAGATGTGATTATGTACCCTATATATTGTTAACACTGAACACTTGTGAGACATGGCTTGATAAAGATTGCATGGGGCAATTGAAACGTTGCTGAGCACTGGGTCAATAAACGCACGTGAATTTTACTCTGTGGAGTGCTGCCTTGCCTTTTTTGAAGATAATATATATATATTGTGGGGAGTTGCTCTGGTAGACAGTGGTGCGGGAGCAGTATAGAGGCAAAGGGAGTCCAGGCAGTGCAGCAAACAGTGTTTTATTTCACACTTGCACAAACAAAACTCAAAACAGTCACTTAGTGTTACTTCACACACATAGCAAAAACTTGAGGCAAAACAAAAGTCCAAGACGGGATCAAATCACCTGTGTGGTTTAGGTGCATGTTCACACCTGGCTGTCAGCCCAGCCGCAGGAAAGTCCAACCTCAGGGTTCCAGGCAGACTGCACGCCTCTTTGCCAGCTCTTGCTTCCAGCCCTGAGAGCTCCACAGAACACCGGCAGTTTCCAGGTTAAATCACCTCAAATCCTAGGTGTCAGTTCACACCTGGCTGAATACTCGGCAACACAAAAAGTCCACTGACCGTCTTTACATGGCCTGCTCTCCTGACACACAGGTCTCGGGTTTTCAGCCTAGCACAGGGCTCAGATCCCAAACACAGAGAGAGAGCTTTGCATAAACCCAGCTAGGTATTAACCCAAAAAAACCCGGACCGGCACCTAAAATCCAGTCCAGTATTTGCCCTCACCTGGCTGCAATCAACCCAGCAGCACAGGCTGAGAGGAAAATACCTGTTTTTTTTCCACCAAACCTCTCACTGTGTCACTATATATATATATATATATATATATATTTATATTAATATTTATATATTTAAATAAAAATATAAATTTATATATATACTTTGTATCTATCTATTTATCTAAAGTATCTATCTATCATCCACTCAGGTATTTTTTTTTACTTTGTTTTTTTTTTAATTGCCCTGGCCCTTGGGGAGCATGCTACTAAGAGCACTATGGGGTAATTTTTAATACTGGGGGTACTACAGGAGGCATTACTGGGGCACTCTGGGGTATTGCTATTACTAGGGGCTCTATAGAGGGCATTATTATTGCTGGGGGCACTACAAGAGGAATAAAGCAGGTTCACGTGTCTGATCAGACAACCCTGTTTTTGCAGACATGATATCAGTTATGTCTGTAGTTCTACCTTCTTCACTTGGAATTCAATAAAACATAATAATCGCTGCTTTTTGTCTTTATATGACTTTATTAATGGATATAATATAAACAATAAGTGTTTTCAGGTTGCCTTGTAGATGTTGAAACAGAAGTGGCCATGACTGTGAAGGTGGTCTAGAGGTCAGGGTGGTTTTTTTCACTTCTTCACTGGCTTTAATGTTACTTCTTTTCCTGAAGGTCCAGGGTTGGTCTGCTGTACTTTCTCTTTGAGCCCTAATCAAAGTCAATGTATTTCTTACCCTGAGCATTTTTGTTAGCTTAGGGCCTCTTGACAAGGCTTCCAAAAGATTTCCATTTGGCTTCTAGCAATTCCACTGCGGAATTAGCTGCCTCTGCAATTAAGGGTTTTTGGTGGCCAAGAATTTTGCGCAGGTCCTCAAAGATTACTTTCAGGTCCTCTGGAGACATGTTTTCATGAGGAATTGTTTCCCGCAGCATCTCCAGATGTTTCAGCACGGCATTCTTCTCTTTGTTGGTCCTTAAAAACCTTGTAGACT
The DNA here is from genome assembly GCA_033119425.1 of Bufotes viridis. Taxonomy (NCBI): domain Eukaryota; kingdom Metazoa; phylum Chordata; class Amphibia; order Anura; family Bufonidae; genus Bufotes; species Bufotes viridis. Next base: position 206,974,720 of record CM065589.1, on the reverse strand, counting down.
CAAGCATCATCATTTTCAGAAGTCTTGGTTGCTTCCGTCCTAATGCTTCATAAAGACTCAACAGCTTTTCCTTGGCTTCTCCAGTACAATGGCCTCCCAAGAGAGTCTTCATGTCTGTGCAACCAATGTATGGGAGAGAGTGGAATAAGCCCACCACCCCAGCTGCTGCAACAGGTGACTTTCTGGAGTGCAGTTTGATAAATAGCGTGGACAGGCTGTTTTCGACACTGGTTTCAAAACTTCCAAATATCTTTGTGTCGTAGCTTTCTGCTAAATCGGCAAATAATGAAGCGGCGTGCATTTGTATCATGGGCTTGTTGTGGTGGAGAAGACATATACAAAGTTCTGTGATTTTGTCAAAGTTCTCACCAAGTTTGTGTTGCCTCAAAAGTCTTACCATTTTGCACAGTGTCTTTAAGATTTCTATGATGACTGTTGACTCACGGTGGTCCGCTAATTTTGTTAGCAGAGCTTCACAGATGCTATTTCGGACTGCTGTTACTTCTTTTGGGGCACCTCTTGTGGCATTCCCGATTGCCTCCACTGCTACAGTGCATTCCACCAAATCTGAGTTTCTGGTCTTGCCAATGATGGTGTTGATTAATTCTTCCACCACGTTTCCCTTGATGAGTCCAGGATGACGTAGGAGCTCAGAGAAGAACAGGGTGCTTGTGATGTTGGCCTCTCTAATAGGAGATCTTAAGACTGGGAGCAGGCAAGAAATGAGATCGTTTCTCCCTTCATTGTTCAGGAAGATGTTCTGAATAAACAATGACATCGCTTTGCGTCGTTCTTTGATGTCAAATGACAATTTTTATCTGTATCACATTGAATAGATCCAGATGAAGGTGAGCACGTAGGTGGATCCAAATCAAAGCTATTGCAAGCTTCAGTTGACCGCTGACCACACCTTATCAGGTCATGCACCGTAATGGTTTTCAATGCTTTGGTCTCCAGGTCATGTTTGCTCAGAGGTGATTGATTGGTGGCCCTTGTCAATCCTTCTACAATTTTCATACAGAGGTCATGGGCTAAACGTTCACTTTCATCTGTGATAGAAACAGCACACTCCCTTTTTCCATCTTCCCAGTTGTTAAGGTGCTTCTCTATGATGCCGTTGAAGTTCTTCATGAGATTATAGATGATCCTATTGATTCTGCTGTCCAAATTGACCTCCGTCATGGATTTTAGCTTACATAAAATGTAAAGCAGATGACAAAGTGATTCTTGGTTATTTCTTGATATGATGTCATCAAGGGTCAGGAAAATGCTTCTGTATGGTTGGTCCAGATGGCACTTTAAACTGCTCATGACACACTTGAATTTAAGTGAAAAGATGTTACTCAGTAGCATCATGGCAGCGCCCGTAACATCCTGTCGATTTTGGCTTTCGGCAAGTACCATTTGCTGGCAGATTTTACCGATGAGACCATTAGTTAGAAAATGAACACCATCCTCTCTTGCAGATAATATGGTGGAGAAGAAGTTGAAGGCGTTGATCATCTCTGATTCTTCCAGCAATCTCAGGTACTCTTCCAGTAAGCCAATCTTGCTCATCAGGTAGCTGGGCTCCATTGATGACACAATAGCCGACATGCTACCTTCAAACAGTGGCACCGACATCAGGTCCAAGGTTGCCACAAAGTCAAGTAGTATCTTGTATTTACATTGGCGTCCAGGTGATGGACCCATGTTCAAAGCCTTCAAGATTTTACAAGGCATCTATCATGGAAAGATAATGTGACATTATTAAATATCATGAATTTTAATGCTTAATCCAATTATTTTATGAATGTTAGTTCTCTGCATTGTATGAATGAAGCAGTAGGAATGTCTCACATGGCCTGGATCGGCCATCACCAACCACCAACTGACCCGGGAATGTTTAATTACCAAAGGAAAATATGTCTGGATTCATCCAGAAACTGCACCATGCCTGTGCATACTGTAGATTGCACTGAACAGTACCTCAGCTTCTTTGAACTAAGCTGCAATACCATGCACAACCTGTGGGCTAGTGAGGCGCTATGTTTAAGAAAAGCAACATTGTTTTTCTACCCATTTTAAAGGGGTTGTCCAGGATTTGAAAAATATGGTTGCTTTCTTTCAGAAACAGCACTACACTTTTCCACAAGTGATAGCAGGGTTCTTACAGCACCATTGTAACATTAACAGCTGCCAGTCTCTTTATGATGTCATCAGCTGCACACACCCTGGAAACCATGGTGTCATTATGATTTCATCAGCTGTAGAATTATGGAAGGTTCACGAAGGTTGTCTTAGGAGCCTCCATAGCGGATTCTGGAAATTTTTATGATAAAGTAATGGACACCGCATTGAAAGCCTCACAAAGCCCATGACAGACAGTAGGGTCTGTAGGAAAGGGCGTACAGTGTCCTTTATATGATGAATCCATCACTGCCAATAACTTTTGTGTCTCTGTTCCTATGATGGAACAGAAATGAAGATGCAAATGTGAACCTAACCCTAAATGTGCAGTTATGAAAGGACATTGTGAGAATGAGGATGATGGTGGTCATAATAGTGATAGTGATGGTGCAAGGTAAAGCATGGCACCCATAAAGTCCTTGGCTAAAGCTACACCACCTTGTATTGCTATAGGTGAGGTGTCCTTGTGTGAGATATGGCGTGGTAACTTACCTCTGAATTGTGAGGATCCTCACATGCTTAATATCTCCAGTTGCGAATCTAAAAATAGAAGGGCTAGTTACCAGCCGACAGCCAGTGCCAAGTCTGAGCCAGACTGGCGAGGGCAGGGTTTTTACAACACCATTGTGACATCATCAGCTGCCAAGCTCTTTATGATTTCATCAGCTGCCAAGCTCTTTATGATGTCATCAGTTGCCAAGCTCTTTATGATGTCATCAGGTGCAGCCTTACATGCCCTTGAATGTCAACTTTGTGTATGGCTGCTGCTACTGCGGCCTGCAAAAAAATAAATGAAAAGAGATATGTAGGGATTCGCAAACCCGAACTTTACAAGTTCGGTGTTCGAGTTGTGTATGAATTCTGTTATGGATTGTAAAGGAATTTAACGAAATTCAAAACGGAAGCCTTGAAAAGGCTTTCCGTTTTGATCGTCATGATAGAAGTCTATGGCCAAGCATAACAGACCCTTCTTGTTTCCGTTATGCAGGACAGAAAACAAACTCTTGCATAACGGAAACCAGGCACATCCGTTATGCTTGGCCATGGATCTATCAGTGTCATTTAGGGTGTGCGGAAAGCTGGGTGAGGGCAACATTTAGAAAATCATTTTGAAGAGAAAAAAGATTGCCTAAAGAGCAATTCCATAATATATTGTCAACATGGGACTCTTTTCACTGACAATGATGGGGTTCTGAAGGATTGCCACTTGAGCGATTTCTTGATTGCTTGAGCAATTGCTCAGTTGGTTAAACCAATTACAGCTCTGTAAAGATCAATCTATTGCTTTAGATTTCCGTCTCCCTGTGAAAGGGAAACGGTTACAATGTATCTAAAGAATGTTCTGTTACTTGGAACTGGCCCTATGTGCAGAACATATTGGAGATTCTAGTCAGGGCCGCCGCAGTGTGGAGCGCTGCCTTTACTAGTTTCCCGTTCTGATCTGAATTTCAACTTGTTAGTTTGTCCACCTCTTCTTTTGGGAGAGGGTTGAAGCTTTGCTGCCCCCTTGGGAGAGTCTACAGAGCCAGTTTTGCAAATGAACCAGTTATGTAACCTACAATTGTTACATGAATACATTTTCCATAGTGGCTGATACCGGGTAAAATAGCAGAAAACTTAAAGTGGTTTTGTCACTTCAGCAAATAGCATTTATTATGTAGAGAAAGTTAATACAAGGCATTTACTAATGTATTGTGATTGTCCATATTGCCTTCTTTGCCAGCTGGATTCATCTTTCCATCACATCTATACACTGCTCATTTCCATGGTTACGACCACCCCGAAATCCGGCAGTGGTGAGCATGCTTGCACACTATAGAAAAAAGCACCTATGTGAGCTCCCACGGTCCTGGTGACCAGAGAGGCCTGAACCTTTTCCTATAATGTGCAATCAACACCGCCGCTGACGGATTGCAGGGTGCTCATAACCATGGAACTGAGCACTGTATAGTTTGATGGAAAAATGGATCAAGCTAGCTAAGGAAGCAATATGGGTAATGAGAATACATTAGTAAGTGGCTGGTATTAACTTTGTCTTTACGATAAATCCCACTTGCTGTAGTGACTAGAGATGAGCGAACACCTGGATGTTCGGGTTCGAGAGGTTCGGCCGAACTTCCGGAAAATGTCCGGGTTCGTGATCCAAACTCAACCCGAACTTCATCCCGAACCCGAACCCCATAGAAGTCAATGGGGACCCGAACTTTTGGGCACTAAAAAGGCTGTAAAAGACTCCCGGAAAGGGCTAGAGGGCTGCAAAAGGCAGCAAAATGTAGGTAAATCCCCTGCAAACAAATGTAGATAGGGAAATGAATTAAAATAAAATAAAATAAATAAGAATTAACCAATATCAATTGGAGAGAGGTCCCACAGCAAGGAATCATGCGTCATATCACCTATCACCCACCACTGGAGAAGGCCACTCTCATTTATTTCGGACCAGCACCCAGACAGAGGATACAGGTCCCACAGCAAGGAATCATGCGTCATATCAACCCCCACCGGAGAAGGCCACTCTCATTTATTTTGTACCAGCACCCAGACAGAGGATACAGGTCCCACAGCAAGGAATCATGCGTCATATCAAGCACCACCGGAGAAAGCCGCTCTCATTTATTTTGTACCAGCACCCAGACAGAGGATACAGGTCCCACAGCAAGGAATCATGCGTCATATCAACCCCCACCGGAGAAGGCCACTCTCATTTATTTTGGACCAGCACCCAGACAGAGGAGAGAGGTCCCACATCAAGGAATCATGCGTCATATCAACCCCCACCGGAGAAGGCCACTCTCATTTATTTTGGACCAGCACCCAGACAGAGGATACAGGTCCCACAGCAAGGAATCATGCGTCATATCAACCCCCCACCGGAGAAGGCCACTCTCATGTATTTTGGACCAGCACCCAGACAGAGGAGAAAGGTCCCACAGCAAGGAATCATGCGTCATATCAACCACCACCGGAGAAGGCCACTCTCATGTATTTTGGACCAGCACCCAGACAGAGGAGAAAGGTCCCACATCAAGGAATCATGCGTCATATCAACCACCACCGGAGAAGGCCACTCTCATTTATTTTGGACCAGCACCCAGACAGAGGAGAGAGGTCCCACATCAAGGAATCATGCGTCATATCAACCACCACCGGAGAAGGCCACTCTCATTTATTTTGGACCAGCACCCAGACAGAGGAGACAGGTCCCACAGCAAGGAATCATGCCTCATATCAACCACCACCGGAGAAGGCCACTCTCATGTATTTTGGACCAGCACCCAGACAGAGGAGAGAGGTCCCACATCAAGGAATCATGCGTCATATCAACCACCACCGGAGAAGGCCACTCTCATTTATTTTGGACCAGCACCCAGACAGAGGATACAGGTCCCACAGCCAGGAATCATGCGTCATATCAACCACCACCGGAGAAGGCCACTCTATTTATTTTGGACCAGCACCCAGACAGAGGATACAGGTCCCACAGCAAGGAATCATGCGTCATATCAACCACCACCGGAGAAGGCCACTCTCATGTATTTTGGACCAGCACCCAGACAGAGGAGAGAGGTCCCACATCAAGGAATCATGCGTCATATCAACCCCCACCGGAGAAGGCCACTCTCATTTATTTTGGACCAGCACCCAGACAGAGGAGAGAGGTCCCACAGCAAGGAATCATGCGTCATATCAACCACCATCGGAGAAGGCCACTCTCATTTATTTGGGACCAGCACCCAGACAGAGGTTACAGGTCCCACAGCAAGGAATCATGCGTCATATCAACCACCACCGGAGAAGACCACTCTCATTTATTTCGGACCAGCACCCAGACAGAGGAGAGAGGTTTTCACAGCAGAGAATCAGGCATTTAGATCACCCACCACAGGAGTAGGCCATCATTTAATGGGACCCCGGCAACCATGTCAGATGGCACAAACATCAGTTTCACATCACCCAGCACAAGAGAAGGCCACTTTGAGAGACTTTGACCCCTGCACCCAGACGGAGGAGAGAGGTTTCACAGCAGAGAATCAGGCATTTAGATCACCCACAACAGGAGTAGGCCACCATTTAATGGGACCCCGGCAACCATGTCAGATGGCACAAGCATCAGTTTCACATCACCCAGCACAAGAGAAGGCCACTTTGAGAGACTTTGACCCCTGCACCCAGACAGAGGAGAGAGGTTTCACAGCAGAGAATCAGGCATTTAGATCACCCACCACAGGAGTAGGCCACTCTCATGTATTTTGGACCAGCACCCAGACAGAGGAGAAAGGTCCCACATCAAGGAATCATGCGTCATATCAACCACCACCGGAGAAGGCCACTCTCATGTATTTTGGACCAGCACCCAGACAGAGGAGAGAGGTCCCACATCAAGGAATCATGCGTCATATCAACCACCACCGGAGAAGGCCACTCTCATTTATTTTGGACCAGCACCCAGACAGAGGATACAGGTCCCACAGCAAGGAATCATGCCTCATATCAACCACCACCGGAGAAGGCCACTCTCATGTATTTTGGACCAGCACCCAGACAGAGGAGAGAGGTCCCACATCAAGGAATCATGCGTCATATCAACCACCACCAGAGAAGGCCACTCTCATTTATTTTGGACCAGCACCCAGGCAGAGGAGAGAGGTCCCACAGCAAGGAATCATGCGTCATATCAACCACCACCGGAGAAGGCCACTCTCATTTATTTGGGACCAGCACCCAGACAGAGGTTACAGGTCCCACAGCGTGTCTCTGTTCCTATGATGTAACAGAAATGAAGATGCAAATGTGAACCTAACCCTAAATGTGCAGTTATGAAAGGACATTGTGAGAATGAGGATGATGGTGGTCATAATAGTGATAGTGATGGTGCAAGGTAAAGCATGGCACCCATAAAGTCACCCATTTATTTTGTACCAGCACCAGCAGTAAAATAGAAAACTTACAGGGGTTTTGTCACTTCAGCAAATAGCATTTATTATGTAGAGAAAGTTAATACAAGGCATTTACTAATGAATTGTGATTGTCCATATTGCCTTCTTTGCCGGCTGGATTCATCTTTCCATCACATTTATACACTGCTCGTTTCCATGGTTACGACCACCCCAAAATCCGGCAGTGGTAAGCATGCTTGCACCCTATAGAAAAAAGCACCTATGTGAGCTCCCACGGTCCTGGTGACCAGAGAGGCCAGAACCTTTTCCTATAATGTGCAATCAACACCGCCGCTGATGGATTGCAGGGTGCTCATAACCATGGAACTGAGCACTGTATAGTTTGATGGAAAAATGGATCAAGCTAGCTAAGGAAGCAATATGGGTAATGAGAATACATTAGTAAGTGGCTGGTATTAACTTTGTCTTTACGATAAATCCCACTTGCTGTAGTGACTAGGAGATGAGCGAACACCTGGATGTTCGGTTCGAGAGGTTCGCCGAACTTCGGAAAATGTCCGGTTCGTGATCCAAACTCAACCCGAACTTCATCCCAACCCGAACCCCATAGAAGTCAATGGGGACCCGAACTTTG
>CM065589.1:206918678-206966519 GCA_033119425.1 Bufotes viridis | reverse complement strand
CAGATACCGACTGGCCAACACTGACATGGTTCCAAGTAATACAAAACTATAGGTTATATAGGTCCGGTTCCAACGTGAAGTCCACTTAAGTGAGAATATCCCTTGCCTGATTCTTGATCTGAAAAAAATATAATAGGTGGTTGGTGATGGGCGTAACACTTGGAGAGACAAGCGCATAACTGATGGGTTGATGCGGCGGCCATCTTTGTTATGGTTCCAGCAATGACATTGAGATCTCGCGATACTGGGTAGAAGTCCCGCACCTGCGCAATGATGATTTGGAGACGCCGGTCCGATCCTCGTGAGGCGAACTGAACAGTGAGAATGCCCTAATTGTTTTTAATTATAGTGCACTTATGTTTTATAATACACAGGTGGGAGTTACAATGAGGCAATTATGAAATTATGGAGAGAACACTGTGTATGAATATTATATCTGAATATGGATCCCGGAATCGGGACTGTACCGCACGGAACTTATAGCACTTTTAGAGGAATGTGATTTTCCTATATGTATTTTGTATGAATTTTTATATTGGATTTGTACTAATTGAGATGTGATTATGTACCCTATATATTGTTAACACTGAACACTTGTGAGACATGGCTTGATAAAGATTGCATGGAGCAATTGAAACGTTGCTGAGCTCTGGGTCAATAAGCGCACGTGAATTTTACTCTGTGGAGTGCTGCCTTGCCTTTTTGAAGATTATACTACAAGCAACCTTGTTGCGGGCTCTCAAGCAGGATCTTGCACCCATTTTTCAGTGTGCTGCTTCTTCTCTCTCTTTTCTATATATATATATATATATATATATATATATAAATCAAAGAATTGAAGCAGCACTCCAGGGTACAAAACAAGTGGATCGACCTTTATTCCCCTGCAACGTTTCAACTGCTCAATGCAGTCTTTCTCAAGCATACAAAAAGGTGTTCATAAGGGGTATATTACCCATAGTGCATAGCAGTGTAATTAAACATGATTAAGTGTAATGAATAAATCAAGTCATATCATATACATAAAACATAATAAAAAACATAATAAAAAAACATCACAAGTGCAACCATGTGTTCATAGAATGCATAGTAATAAATTGCATATATTATGTGTATCATAATCAATACAAAAAAAGTATAAAGTGCATAAGTGCTAATTAGGACAATAATAGTCACCATATGTGCATGTCCATCAAGGCATGTCCAGCCCCATGGAGAATTATATAACACCTGTGTAAATTTAAAATTAAAAACAAACTCACTGTGGTGAGAAAACACGCCATCCCTGCTTAGCGTCACCCATCAACTAGTGCGCATGCTCCAGGAACTAGACGGCTCATGACGTGAATCGCGTCATACAGTCGTCTTCCAATCACGCGATGACACGGCGTGCCATCACCTGATCCTCCTGGAGACCAAGGCGCCGAACCATCCACCACCAACAAGAATCTGCATCCGGGTTAGAACGAGTGTAACCAGGTCGACAAGCTCACGTGACATAGTCACATGACCGTCGCCTGGGCAACAACATCGCAACCAACGCGAATCGCAGTCTGTGGAATGTGGAGTGTTCTACGGCCAAAGTAAGCAGCGCAACTATATCTATATGCCGTAAACAAAACACATAGAGCCACAGGGACATTATAGGTAAAAGTGTAGATAGTGCTGTGTGATCAAAACAGTGTAATGCAGCATACAAATGGTTACATATAAAGGTAACTGCCCCCAAAGAGCAAAGAGTGTCGGAGCAGAGCATTAACCTTTAGACACATGGGAAAAAGGGAAAAGAACAAGGGGGGAAAAAAGTGGACCTAGGGAGGGCCACACAGTTATACCAGTTTCAATGGTCATCACTGTTAGCCTATTATGTGTATTCGGTGTCGAGAACAGACGTGTCCCCAACACCCAACACACAAAGTCTTCCCCAAACAGTACCACTGTCCATATTCGGATATACTGTTTGTAACCCAAAGTACACAAACACTGAATGCACACAACACGCTCTGATTGTATTTTGTCCCCTGTAGTGTAGACCTTAGATAGGTGACTGAAAGCAAAGGATGGCAGTCCCACCGCTGTGAAGAACTTGAGGATAATATCTAAAAATATAAAAAGATATATATTAGTAAACTGTGAATATAACACCTTCAGTATTCACGTACTATCCCACCAATGAAGATACTGGATATACAAAAAATGGACATGCACCCTCAAATTATATGCCACCTAAAATCAACATTTAATCCATATGGTCTTAATGTATGTAGGCGGTGTATCCACCTCAGTTCCCTCTGTTTGAGGGCCAAAGCCCGGTCACCACCGAGGCGTGGTAAAGAGACTTGGTCCAGAATGGTGAATCCAAGATCTTTCTCATTATGTCCACAATCCACAAAATGTTTGGGAACAGGTAAATCTTTTCTTTTCTGTCTAATGGAGAACCTGTGATTGTTGAGACGTGTCTTCATGTCACAAGTGGTCTCTCCAACATAAAGGAGACCACATGGACATTGCAGCACGTATACAACAAACGTACTGTCACATGTCAGAAAGTGTCTAATGTCATGTCGTTTGCCTGTGCCTGGGTGAGTGAAGTATTCACCTTTGACCATATACCTACAGTTTACACATCCCAAGCAAGGGAAGCTACCTGTTCTTTTAGGCCCAATATAGGTCTGTTTCAATGTTCTGGTCTGTACATCAGCCCTAATCAGCTTGTCCCGTAGGTTGGGGGCTCGTCTATATGACATCAAGGGTGGTATGGAAAATTCCTCTATTTGTGGGAAATTACTCCTCAAGATACCCCAATGCTTTCTGATGATACGAGCAATGAAATCGCTCTGTTCACAGAAAGTGGTGACAAATGGAATGCGTTTGGGTTTAGATCTCAATCCATTATGTGTAGTCAATTGTTTTGGATTCCTTATTCTCTCAAGATGGCGTGAAGTGATCCGACGAGGATAACCTCTCTGGTGAAATCGATTTGTCATCTCCAAATATCGTTGTGGTAAAACATTGTCGTCTTGTACAATGCGTGAAACCCTGAGTAATTGGCTATAGGGTAATGATTCAATGGTGGATCTGGGATGACAGCTATCAAATCTCAACAGTGAATTGCAATCAGTTGGTTTAGTAAACATATCGGTAACTAGTCTATCCCCAGGATGGACACAGTGGTATCCAAAAATTGTACCTGTTTGTCAGAATAGACCAACGTAAACAAAATATCTGGATCCAACTGATTCAAAAAGTCATGGAACAGCTTCAAAGAGTCACCGTCCCCCTCCAGATAAGGAAGGCGTCGTCTATGTATCGCCACCACCCCAAAACATTTCCGAAGTGGTGGGACACATAGACAAGGTCCTCCTCGAGGGCCGCCATGAAGATATTAGCATAAGTGGGCGCCACATTAGACCCCATGGCGGTCCCTCGTATCTGGAGGAAGAAGCCGTCCATGAACTTAAAGTAATTCTGCCTCAAAACCAGATCCAACAATGACAGTATAAAGTTATTACACTCCATCGTATATTGTCCACGTGTGAGGCATCTACGAAATGCCAAGATGCCCCGCCCGTGATCAATAGAAGTATATAGACTGGTTACATCAAAAGATGCCACCAGGCACCCTTGTGGTAATCTAACAGTTGAAATCTTATCCAAAAAATCACATGTATCCCTGACATATGATCTAGTATCAGTAGCATAGGTCCGTAACACTCGATCCAAGAAAATGGCAATGTGTGAGAAAATAGAGTTAGTGCCAGATACGATGGGGCGACCAGGTGGATCAATTAAACTCTTATAAATCTTAGGAAAGAACATATATCACGAGTGCGTGGATGATCAACCACCAAATATTTGTACAATTCACCATCAATAATGCCCTGTTCACGTGCACAATTCAATATGGCACTAATAGATCTGGCTATATCGAATTTAGGGTCACACTGCAGCTCCCTACATTCGGATCTGCCAACTGTCGTTTGATCTCATTGATGTACCAACTAGTATCCATAACAACTTAACCGCACCACCCTTGTCGCCGGGTTTAATGGTAGGAGGTTGTTGTTACGGCTCAATTCATCAAGTGCCTAATGTATATATGCACACACCCACACAGAATGAGCTGTAGAAGGCGCTGTGTGTTTTTTTCATACTGTGTGCTTGGGGTGACGGGGTTATTAATATTTGGGCCGGGTACCTTTATAAGAAAGTTGGCAGGATTCGGCAGCAGTCGGCTGCACTCATGCCTTCGGGAAGTGACTTGCGGGGCGGGACTCGGCAAGACTTGTCGGAGTACTCGGCTGTACCCGGCGAAACTCGGCTGTACTGCGCTCTCACTTCCGGGAATGGATGTGGCGTGCACGCACGTAGCAGGGCAGCCTGCTTGTCATCTCCGTCCTCCAGCACAGCCCACAGATAGACAGACCTCTCCTAGCAATGCAGTTTTCAGTGTAAGGTGAGAATAGGCGCTTTGGGAGACAAATTAAATTATTTTAAGGGTTTAGGAAGAATTAATATAAAAAATTTGAAGATGGCCACTAAGGTGATACTAATCACCTTTATCAAAGATATGGAGAGAAAAAATATGACAGTTATATACTTTAATTCTTGTGGAACACCTAAAGGGTTAATCAAGGTTAGTAAAATTAGTTTTGAGTAACTTGAGGGTGTAGTTTCCACAATGGGGTCATTTATGGGTGGTTTCCACTATGTAAGCCATACAAAGCGACTTCAGACCTAAACTGGTATTTAAAAAGTGGGTTTGGAAATTTTCTGCAATACATTTAAGAATTTCTTCTAAAATTCTAAGCCTTCTAATGTCCTAAAACAATAAAATGACATTTACAAAATGATGCCAACATAAAGTAGACGTATGGGAGAATGTTAAGTAATAAATATATTTATGAGGTATCACTTTCTGTTTTAAAAGGTCTCACAAGTGTTCAGTGTTAACAATATATAGGGTTACATAATCACATCTCAATTAGTACAAATCCAATATAAAAATTCATACAAAATACATACAGGAAAATCACATTCCTCTAAAAGTGCTAAGTGCTATAAGTGCCGTGCAGTACAGTCCCGATTCCGGGATCCATATTCACATATAATATTCATACACAGTGTTCTCTCCATAATTTCATAATTGCCTCAGTGTAACTCCCACCTGTGTATTATAAAACATAAGTGCACTATAATTAAAAACAGTTAGGGCATTCTCACTGTTCAGTTCGCCTCACGAGGATTGGACCAGCGTCTCCAAATCATCATTGCGCAGCTGCGGGACTTCTACCCAGTATCGCGAGATCTCAATGTCATTGCTGGAACCATAACAAAGATGGCCTCTGCATCAACCCATCAGTTATGCGCATGTCTCTCCAAGTGTTACGCCCATTACCAACCACCTGATCAGTCATGTGATGCATCCCGGTCTTCACAATAAACCCTGCTGTATCAAACTGCTTATTATGGCATATAGCCTAGATAAAAAATGTATCCACCTATATCAGCATATTACCGCTTATTTGGAATGTCAAATCAACCTTATAAAGCCACTAAGTGGTAAACTATTACACTCGCAGTTTAGTCAGCACAGGCCATTACTGAGAGATATCAGATGACACGGGATTCGCAGTATTGGGGTCCAAACCCCTTCCACATCTCTCCCATGTCACCTACTCCGCTATCAGACCTTTTTATTCATTCACTCACATATTCACTCCAGGTGGAACATTCATCTGTAGAGAATAGCACAAATAGGGCAGATACCCGACTGGCCAACACTGACATGGTTCCAAGTAATACAAAACTATAGGTTATATAGGTCCGGTCCCAACGTGAAGTCCACTTAAGTGAGAATATCCCTTGCCTGGTTCTTGATCTGAAAAAATATAATAGGTGGTTGGTGATGGGCGTAACACTTGGAGAGACATGCGCATAACTGATGGGTTGATGCGGCGGCCATCTTTGTTATGGTTCCAGCAATGACATTGAGATCTCGCGATACTGGGTAGAAGTCCCGCACCTGCGCAATGATGATTTGGAGACGCCGGTCCGATCCTCGTGAGGCGAACTGAACAGTGAGAATGCCCTAATTGTTTTTAATTATAGTGCACTTATGTTTTATAATACACAGGTGGGAGTTACACTGAGGCAATTATGAAATTATGGAGAGAACACTGTGTATGAATATTATATGTGAATATGGATCCCGGAATCGGGACTGTACCGCACGGCACTTATAGCACTTTTAGAGGAATGTGATTTTCCTGTATGTATTTTGTATGAATTTTTATATTGGATTTGTACTAATTGAGATGTGATTATGTACCCTATATATTGTTAACACTGAACACTTGTGAGACATGGCTTGATAAAGATTGCATGGAGCAATTGAAACGTTGCTGAGCGCTGGGTCAATAAACGCACGTGAATTTTACTCTGTGGAGTGCTGCCTTGCCTTTTTTGAAGATTATACTACAAGCAACCTTGTTGCGGGCTCTCAAGCAGGATCTTGCACCCATTTTTTCAGTGTGCTGCTTCTTACTTTCTCTTTTCTATATATATATATATATATATATATATATATAAATCCAAAAATTGAAGCAGCACTCCAGGATACAAAACAAGTGGATCGACCTTTATTCCCCTGCAACGTTTCAACTGCTCAATGCAGTCTTTCTCAAGCATACAAAAAGGTGTTCACAAGGGGTATATTACCCATAGTGCATAGCAGTGTAATTAAACATGATTAAGTGTAATAAATAAATCAAGTCATATCATATACATAGAACATAATAAAAAAGCATCACAAATACAACCATGTGCTCATAAAATACATAGTAATAAATTGCATATATTAAGTGTATCATAATCAATGCAGAAAAGTATACAGTGCATAAGTGCTAATTAGGACAATAATAGTCACCATATGTGCATGTCCATCAAGGCATGTCCAGCCCCATGGAAAATTATACAACACCTGTGTAAATTTAAAAATTAATAAAACAAACTCACTGCGGTGAGGAAACACGCCATCCCTGCTTAGCGTCACCCATCAACTAGTGCGCATGCTCCAGGAACTAGACGGCTCATGACGTGAATCGCGTCATACAGTCGTCTTCCAATCACGCGATGACACGTCGTGCCACCACCTGATCCTCCTGGAGACCAAGGACGCCGAACCTTCCACCACCAGCAAGAGTCTGCATCCGGGTCAGAGCGAGTGCACCCAGGTCGACAAGCTCACGTGACATAGTCACGTGACCGTCGCCTGGGCAACAACATCGCAACCAACGCGAATCGCAGTCTGTGGAATGTGGAGTATTCTACGGCCAAAGTAAAAGCGCAACTATATCTATATGTCGCAAACACAACACATAGAGCCACAGGGACATTATAGGTAAAAATGTAGATAATGCTGTGTGATCAAAACAGTGTAATGCAGCATACAAATGGTTACATATAAAGGTAACTGCCCCCAAAGAACAAGAGTATCGGAGCAGAACATTAACCTTTAGACACATAAGAAAAGGGAAAGAAAAGTGGGAAAAGTGGACCTAGGGAGGGCCACACAGTTATACCAATTTCAATGGTCATCACTGTTAGACTATTATGTGTATTAGGTGTCGAGAACAGACGTGTCCCCAACACCCAACACACAAAGTCTTCCCCAAACGGTACCACTACCCATATTCAGATATATTGTTTGTAACCCAAAGTACACAAACACTGAATGCACACAACACGCTCAGATTATATTTTGTTCCCTGTAGTGTAGATCTTAGATAGATGACTGAAAGCAAAGGATGGCAGTCCCACCGCTGTGAAGAACTTGAGGATGATATCTAAAAATATAAAAAATATATATTAGTAAACTGTGAATATAACACCTTCAGTATTCACGTACTATTCCACCAATGAAGGGACTGGATATACAAAAAATGGACTTGCACCCTCAAATTATATGCCACCTAAAATCAACATTTAATCCATGTGGTCTTAATGTATGTAGGCGGTGTATCCACCTCAATTCCCTCTGTTTGAGGGCCAAAGCCCGGTCACCACCAAGGCGGGGTAAAGAGACTTGGTCCAGAATGGTAAATCCAAGATCTTTCTCATTATGTCCACAATCCACAAAATGTTTGGGAACAGGTAAATCTTTTCTTTTCTGTCTAATGGAGAACCTGTGATTGTTGAGACGTGTCTTTATGTCACACGTGGTCTCCCCAACATATAGGAGACCACATGGACATTGCAGCACGTACACAACAAACGTACTGTCACATGTCAGGAAGTGTCTAATGTCATGTCGTTTGCCTTTACCTGGGTGAGTGAAGTATTCACCTTTGACCATGTACCTACAATTTACACATCCCAAGCAAGGGAAGCTACCTGTTTTTTTAGGCCCAATATAGGTCTGTTTCAATGTTCTAGTCCGTACATCCGCACTAATCAACTTATCCCGTAAGTTGGGGGCTCGTCTATATGACATCAAGGGTGGTATGGAAAATTCCTCTATTTGTGGGAAATTACTCCTCAAAATACCCCAATGCTTTCTGATGATACGAGCAATAAAATCGCTCTGTTCACAGAAAGTGGTGACAAATGGAATGCGTTTGGGTTTAGATCTCAATCCACTGTGTGTAGTCAATTGTTTTGGATTCCTTATTCTCTCAAGATGACGTGAAGTGATCAGACGAGGATATCCCCTCTGGTGAAATCGATTTGTCATCTCCAAATATCGTTGTGGTAAAACATTGTCGTCTTGTACAATGCGTGAAACCCTGAGTAATTGGCTATAGGGTAATGATTCAATGGTGGATCTGGGATGACAGCTATCAAATCTCAACAGTGAATTGCAATCAGTTGGTTTAGTAAACATATCGGTAACTAGTCTATCCCCCAGGATGGACACAGTGGTATCCAAAAATTGTACCTGTTTGTCAGAATAGACCAACGTAAACAAAATATCTGGATCCAACTGATTCAAAAAGTCATGGAACAGCTTCAAAGAGTCACCGTCCCCCCTCCAGATAAGGAAGACGTCGTCTATGTATCGCCACCACCCCAAAACATTTCCGAAGTGGTGGGACACATAGACAAGGTCCTCCTCGAGGGCCGCCATGAAGATATTAGCATAAGTGGGCGCCACATTAGACCCCATGGCGGTCCCTCGTATCTGGAGGAAGAAGCCGTCCATGAACTTAAAGTAATTCTGCCTCAGAACCAGATCCAACAATGACAGTATAAAGTTATTACACTCCATCGTATATTGTCCACGTGTGAGGCATCTACGAAATGCCAAGATGCCCCGCCCGTGATCAATAGAAGTATATAGACTGGTTACATCAAAAGATGCCACCAGGCACCCTTAGTGGTAATCTGACAGTTGAAATCTTATCCAAAAAATCACATTTATCCCTGACATATGATCTAGTATCAGTAGCATAGGTCCGTAACACTCGATCCAAGAAAATGGCAATGTGTGAGAAAATAGAGTTAGTGCCAGATACGATGGGGCGACCAGGTGGATCAATTAAACTCTTATAAATCTTAGGAAGAACATATATCACGGGGGTACGTGGATGATCAACCACCAAATATTTGTACAATTCACCATCAATAATGCCCTGTTCACGTGCACAATTCAATATGGCACTAATAGATCTGGCTATATCGAATTTAGGGTCACACTGCAGCTCCCTATACACATTCGGATCTGCCAACTGTCGTTTGATCTCATTGATGTACCAACTAGTATCCATAACAACAACCGCACCACCCTTGTCCGCGGGTTTAATGGTAAGGTTGTTGTTACGGCTCAATTCATCAAGTGCCCTAATGTATATATGCACACACCCACACAGAATGAGCTGTGAAGGCGCTGTGTGTTTTTTTTTCATACTGTGTGCTTGGGGTGACGGGGTTATTAATATTTGGGCCGGGTACCTTTATAAGAAAGTTGGCAGGATTCGGCAGCAGTCGGCTGCACTCATGCCTTCGGGAAGTGACTTGCGGGGCGGGACTCTGCAAGACTTGTCGGTACTTGGCTGTACCCGGCAAATCTCAGCTGTACTGCGCTCTTACTTCCGTGAATGGATGTGAGCGTGCACGCACGTAGCAGGGCAGCCTGCTTGTGCATCTCCCGTCCTCCAGCGCAGCCCACAGATAAACAGTTTTAGTGTAAGGTGAGAATAGGCGCTTTGGGAGACAAATTAAATTATTTTAAGGGTTTAGGAAGAATTAATATAAAATTTGAAGATGGCCACTAAGGTGATACTAATCACCTTTATCAAAATATTGAGAAAAAAATATGACAGTTATACTTTAATTCTTGTGGAACACCTAAAGGGTTAACAAAGTTAGTAAAATTAGTTTTGAGTAACTTGAGGGGTGTAGTTTCCACAATGGGGTCATTTATGGGTGGTTTCCACTATGTAAGCCATACAAAGCGACTTCAGACCTAAACTGGTATTTAAAAAGTGGGTTTTGGAAATTTTCTTAAACATTTTAAGAATTTCTTCTAAAATTCTAAGCCTTCTAATGTCCTAAAACAATAAAATGACATTTACAAAATGATGCCAACATAAAGTAGACATATGGGGAATGTTAAGTAATAAATATTTTATGAGGTATCACTTTCTGTTTTAAAAGCAGAGGAATTGAAATTTAGAAATTTGCAAATTTTTCCAAATGTTTGGTAAAATTGGGGTTTTTTCATAAAATAAGGTGAAATATACTGACTCAAATTTATGACTATCATGAAGTAAAATGTGTCACAAGAAAACAATCTCAGAATGGCCTGGATAAATAAAAGTGTTCCAAAGTTGTTACCACATAAAGTGACACATTCAGATTTGCAAAAAATGGCATGGGCAGGAAGGCGAAAACTGGCCTGAGATAGGGGTTAAGCCAGTTCGAAACATTTAAGAGCCTGAACCCTAGGGGAAAATTGAAGGCCCCATAGAGCTGGACTGTCTCAAGCCCTATGTTCATAGTTGACGCCTGCTGAACGAATCTTCTTTCTTAAGCAGTCGTGACTGTGTTGGGGACACCACAGTTAAAGTAGGGGAGAATGTAGTGCCCTGGAGCAGGGACACTCTGAAGTATGGACATTTGTGGACGTTTGCCTATTTCCCTTATGCAAAGTTAAAACTTCTTACTTTATTTCACCTGAAAGGATTAACTTGCACTGTGTAACTGCATTTCATATGTTGTGATATATTATCCTGTTCATTATCATTGTATTTGCAAGGCTCTGTGGAAAGGGTTAATGAAAACTGAGAGAATGTTAGGACTTTGACTAAGAAGCTGGTCATTTTCCACATCTGCTATAGGGTTTAAAGAAGAGCATGTTTTAGAGGGAAAAGCCAGACTTGTTTACCACCAAAACCAGACAGCCTGACATTTGAATGTCTGGTTTTAGCTATGTTGTTATGTCTGGAAACTTGTTTTTGTCTGGAAAAACTGCTGTGTCATTGCTAGAGATGAGTGAATCGACGTTGATGAAGTGTAATTTGATTCGAATTTCTGGAAAAATTTGTTTTGCTTCGAATTTCCCCACGCTTTGCGGTAACGAATCACATGTCTTCCTAAAATGGCTGCTGCACGTGTTAGGACATGGAGCAAAGAACTCTGGGAACAAGGGATCACCCACAATGACATGCATGCAGCCAATCACCAGCCCCTGTGATGCCACAGCCCTATAAATAGCCTCAGCCCTTTTGAATTCTGCCATTTTCCAGTGTGCTTAGTGCAGGGAGAGACGTCAGCAGGTGCTAGGGACAAAATGATTTAGAAGTTCATGAAAAAATTATTCAATGTGTAAAGAAAGGATAGTGAGGCATCATCTACACTATAATAGAAGAACAGGGTGCAATAGGAGAGTGTACATCCTGGGTAATAGGAGTGATTCTATTACACCGTGCTGCACTAATTGGGGATCCAAATTGGTGTTATACTGCTGCTTTTAGGTTGTTTGCACTTTATGATACATCACTAATTCCAGCAAACCTTGCTTGTGAGGGTGCGAGTTCTGTGTGATACAGCCATTTACGGGGTGTATTAATAGGAAAGATACGTACGTCCCATTAGCCGTTCTTCGTTGATTTTACATTGTTTAATTTTTTTGGGGGTGTATTAATAGAAAAAAAAGGGAAAATATAAGTCATAATTGCTGTTCATCGGTGAACTTACATTGTACTACGGACATTTACGGGGTGTATTAATAGGATAGATACATACATCCTGTTAGCCATCCTGCGTTGATTCTCCATTGTTTTACTCTTTTTTTATGGGGGGGGGGGGGGTGTATTAATAGAAAAAAAAAAGAAAAAATATATGTCATAAGTGCCGTTCTGTGGTGAAGTTACATGAAGTTACATTGTACTTCAGCCATTTACGTGGTGTATTAAAAGGAAATATATGTACGTCCCATTAGCCATTCTGCGGTGAATTGTGATTGTTATATTTCTTTGTTTGGGGTGTATTAATAGGAAAAAAAAATACGTCTTAGTTACCGTTCTGCTGTGAATTTTGATTATTTTTTGGGGGGCAGTTTATTACTGAGAAAAAAATATACCGTATTTTTCGCTTTATAAGACCCACCTGATTTTTGAGGAGGAAAATAAGAAAAAAAATATTTTGAACCAAAAGGTGTGCTTTTGGTGGGTTTTGAAGTAACATAGTAACATAGTAACATAGTATAAAAGACCGAAAAAAAGACATTTGTCCATCCAGTTCGGCCTGTTTCCTACAAGTTGATCCAGAGGAAGGCAAAAAACCCCTGTGAGGCAGAAGCCAATGTTCTTCACTTAAGGGAAAAAATTCCTTCCCAATCAGGCAATCAGAATAACTCCCTGGATCAACTACCCCTCTCTAGTAGCTGTAGCCTGTAATATTATTACACTCCAGAAATAAATCCAGTCCCCTCTTGAATTCCTTTATTGTACTCACCATCACCACCTCCTCAGGCAGAGAGTTCCATAGTCTCACTGCTCTTACAGTGAAGAATCCTTTTCTATGTTTGTGTACAAACCTTCTTTCCTCCAGACGCAGAGGATGTCCCCTTGTCACAGTCACAGTCCTGGGGATAAATAGATGATGGGAAAGATCTCTGTACTGACCCCTGATATATTTATACATAGTTATTAGATCTCCCCTCAGTCGTTTTTTTTCTAAAGTGAATAACCCTAATTTTGATAACCTTTCAGGGTACTGTAGATCCCTCATTCCAGTTATTACTTTAGTTGCCCTCCTCTGAACCCTCTCCAGCTCTGCTATGTCTGTCTTGTTCACAGGAGCCCAGAACTGTACACAGTACTCCATGTGTGGTCTAACCAGTGATTTGTAAAGTGGTAGGACTATGTTCTCATCACGGGCGTCTATGCCCCTTTTGATGCAACCCATTATCTTATTGGCCTTGGCAGTAGCTGCCTGACACTGGTTTTTGCAGCTTAATTTGCTGTTTATTAAAATTCCTAGATCCTTTTCCATGTCAGTGTTACCGAGTGTTTTACCATTTAATATGTACGGGTGAATGGTGGTGAATGGTGGTCTGTGGATTATGTGGGGATCTGTGGATGATGCACTGTTATGGGGGGATCTGTGGATGACACTGTTATGGGGGGGGATCTGTGGATGACGAACTGTTATGGGGGATCTGTGGATGACACTGTTATGGGGTATCTGTGGATTACACTGTTATGGGGGATCTGTAGATGATACACAGTCATGGAGAGAGTTGTGGAGGACACTGTTATGGGGGATCTGTGGATGACACTGTTATGGGGGGATCTGTGGATGACACTGAGAAGGGGGGAATCTGTGGAGGACACTGAGAAGGGGGGAATCTGTGGATGACACTGAGAAGGGGGAATCTGTGGATGACACTGAGAAGGGGGAATCTGTGGATGACACTGAGAAGGGGGAATCTGTGGATGACACTGAGAGGGGGAATCTGTGGATGACACTGAGAAGGGGGAAATCTGTGGATGACACTGAGAAGGGGGGAATCTGTGGATGACACTGAGAGGGGGAATCTGTGGATGACACTGAGAGAGGGGAATCTGTGGATGACACTGAGGGGGGGGGGGATCTGTGGATGACACTGAGAAGGGGGGGGGAATCTGTGGATGACACTGAGAAGGCGGGGGGGAGAATCTGTGGATGACACTGAGAGGGGGGGATCTGTGGATGACACTGAATGGGGGGATCTGTGGATGACACTGGATGGGGGATCTGTGGATGACACTTAAGGGGGATCTGTGGATGGCACTTAAGGGGGGGGATCTGTGGATGGCACTTAAGGGGGGGGATCTGTGGATGGCACTTAAGGGGGAGGGATCTGTGGATGGCACTTAAGGGGGGTTTGTGGATGGCACTTAAGGGGGGACTGGATCTGTGGATGACACTTAGTGGGATCTAGGGAGGGGTGTGAGGTCCTGGAAGGGTGTTTGGCTGTCGTTATTCACTTTTAAATACAGGAAAGGGTGGAGACTAAAAGGAAGAGCGGGGTTTACAGAGGAAGGGGTTTGGCCTTGAAAGGAAGGGGCGGTTCAAATTTATATTAGGGGGTGCCCGAGTTTAATCTCGCCTAGGGCAGCACAAAACCAAGATACACCACTGGCGTGACGTCACGAGCTGGCCAGACTGCTGCTTTGATAGTACTGTTACAGAAGAAAGCAGAGCCATTGGTGGAGCATTACATAAAAAGATTTTACATATAAAGACTGCTGTGAACGGGGCCTGGTGTAATAAAGTACAGTGACTGCACCGGGCCCCGCACACAGCAGTTTTCATATGTAAAGTCCATTCATGTAATCTTCAAGCAGTGGCTCTGCTTTAAACTAGCGCAATCCTCGATAGTTGTACTCACTGTTAAAGCGACAGACAGGCCGGCAGTGTAACGTCATTCACTCATTTACGCCCCTCCCACTTCATTAATGAAGCAGGAGCATGAATGAGTGAGTGAGGTTACGCTGCAGAACTGCCTGCAGCTTTTATAGTGAGTACTACTACAAAGGATTGTGCTAGTTTAAAGCAGAGTCACTGCTTGAAGATTACATGAATGGACTTTACATATGAAAACTGCTGTGAGCAGGGCTCGGTGTAAAGGAGTACAGTGAGTGCATCGGGCCCCGCCGGTCTCCAGCCGCTCTTCCCTCCCTGCTGATACATCGGAGGCCGCGCTGTGCAGCATAGCGGCCAGCGATGTATCAGTGTCAGACATTGAAAAAGTGCACCATTCGCTTTATAAGACGAACTGCCATTTTACCCCCACTTTTAGGGGGAAAAAGTGCGCCAAAATAGACATGTCCAAATTGCCATTCAGCGGTGAAGTTACATTGTACTACAGCCATTTACATGCTGTATTAATAGGAAATATACTTAGATATAGGAAAAAGAATATGTCTCAAATTGCCGTTTTGCTGTGAATTGTGATTTTTATTTTTTTTGGGGTGGGGAGTTTACTAATCAGAAGAAAATATATATGTCTTAATTGCCATTCAGCGGTGAAGTTTCATTGTACTACAGCCATTTACGTGCTGTATTAATAGCAAATATACGTACGTCCCATTAGCAGTTCTGCTGTGAATTATGATTGTTATATTTATTTTTTTAGGGTGTAGAAATAGGAAAAGGAATACGTCTTAATTGAGTTCATTAACCAGAAAAAAAAATATGTCTTAATTGCCGTTCAGCGGTAAAGTGACGTTGTACTACAGCCATTTTGGGGGGTATTATTTTAACTTAATTCTTTTATTATACAGTATGTCAGACAGACAGGTGACAGGCCCCTCAAAGGGAATGGGCAGTGGCCAAAATGTTTCTGTCCCAGGCCTAAGCTCCCGCTGTCATCTAACGGTCGTGTCTTGACCAACAACCCAGCAGTGCTTGAATGGTTGACTCAGTCTTCGACTTCATCGCAAGTGACATCAGACACTCCCAGTCAAGAGTCGGTGGGTTCCTCTAAAACGACACTTAGTTGGCATGGCCCGGGAGCAGGCCCTGTGATTCCCCCCCCCCCCCCCCACCACCTGTCCTGAACCTTCCTCTGTCATTTTCACTTCCCTGAGAAGCATTATATACTGTAGGCTCATCTTCACTTTTCAGCGAGGAAGAGCTACTAGAGGACAGTCAGCAGCTACTGCCCAGCCAAGATCCGTGTAGGAGCAGGTGTTGCAAGAGGTCAGGCTCCTGGCCCTGAGACCATTGAGGGGATATCAGTGACGTGCAGACAGTAGCAGATGATGATTTAGCCGATCGCACTTGGGAGCTGGTTCATCAGAAGGAGGGTGGAAGTTGCGCATGAGGCAGCGGCTGAGCCAGTAGGGTGGCAGCGTGGCTGTGAGTCAGCAGTGGGAGGTTGGTAAACATGCCCGGGGTAAACCACCTGCTTAACAGGAGTCTACCGGCCTGGAAGGCAGTGGTGCAGGAGTTCACAGAGGCAGCGATAGCAGGCAGTCAGCGCGGAGTGTTGGGGGGAAAATACTATACTCGGTGGTGTGGCAATTTTTTGTTAGGCCACCAGAGGAGGTGAGCATTTCCCTTTGCCGAATTTGTGGACAGAAGTAGAAGTGTTGTAAGGGTGCCAATGTTGGCACCACAGCTCTGCATACTCAACACATGCAGTGTCACCATACAGTGGCCTGGGAGAACTGTAACTCCGATGTGGTGGTCCAGCCTGCTGCAGTAACCACTGCATTACCCCGTGGCATGCTCCCAATATAATGCAGTCAAGGATCCACCACTTCAGCCATTATTCTGATGCTGCCACCCGCCTGATGCCACACCTGCAGGTGCTCCTACTGCCAGCCACCATCTTCAGCTGGTACTGGTATTGCGCCCCACCTTCCCACTATGTCACTGGGCCACTTTGTGGTCTCCTCATCCTGCTGCCACGTCACCACTCTGTGGTCTCCTCATGCTGCTATAGGCTCACCACTCTGTCGTCTCCTCATGCTATTGCCACATCACCACTCTGTGGTCTCCTCATGCTACTGCCAGCTCCCCACTCTATGGTCTCCTCATGCTGCTGCCACATCACCACTCTGTGGAATCCAAATGCTGCTGCCAGCTCACTACTCTGTGGTCTCCTCATGCTGCTGACACCTCATCACTCTGTGGTCTCCTCATGCTGCTGCCTGCTCACCACTATATCACTGGGCCACTCTGTGGTCTCCTCATGCTGTTGCCACCTCACCACTATTTCACTGGGCCACTCTGTGGTCTCCTCATGCTGCTGCTACCTTACCACTATGTCACTGGGCCACTCTGTGGTCTCCTCATGCTGCTGCCACCGCACCACTCTGTCATTGGGCCACTCTGTGGACTTCTCATGCTGTTCTTACCCTCCACACTCCATGACTGGGCCACTATTTTGCCTTTTTGGCCTCTTTGACATCATCATTTATTTGATCCTTCTTCTGATCTGTCAGAAGGAAGGAAAAATAAGACGCACAACGGATCCTGTCTATGTAACAGCTGTGAGGCCTATATGAAATGGTCCCTGTTTTGCATCAGAGTTGGCTTATGATTTGGTAGCAAAAAGCAGGAGTGGATACAAAACACAAAAGAAATGTTTCTTCTTGATGCTAACATGGACCAGTAAGGCTGAGTTCATACGTGATTTATTTGGTCAGTTTTGGCCCGTGATTGCACAAATCAGTGAAGTGTGCAGTGATTCTAAGTGCGACGCCTGTCATCTGCGTGTCATACTGACTCACAGTATTGTTGCACTACCACAGCAGACTCCCTATGCATGTTACTGCAAGGCACAGTGTTCTCCACCACTATACAGGCTCTCTGCAGCCAGGAAATAGCAGTTTTTTAACGCGATTCGCCACAAATAAATTTGGACCGTATCAAATTATTTCAGAAAATTCGGCAAACCGACCAAATTGAATTTTTGAGAAAGTCGCTCATCTCTAGTCATTGCCATTGAGTATTATTGAAGCTATAATGTAAGTCTATGCAAGAGGGACAGCTAACTCAGGCCTTTCCTCAACATGAAACCCTTCTTCTACCAGGAAGGAGACTGGAGAAGCCAACCAAATGCCTCGACTGTATTGTTTTGTACCTAAATCCCTCCAGTAAAAAAGTACCCAGGTTTACTGCAGACCTTGACTCTCTGGACTTATTTCCCATTGGAGTGCACCACGCCTTACCATCCCTTCCGGAGAGCAGCAACATGGGTAACACCTCGACGGTGTCCAGAGAACCAGATTGGCGTTGGGGCCAACCCAAACCCGGCCACTGCACTGGCACTCTTCAATTCTGTCAATTACTGCCGAATGTATGTCATGTCCTCCTGGAAGCGGGCCGCGGTACACGTATAATTGATAATGTGAGTGCGAGATAACAGGCAATTATGACATGGAGGGGGAAGAATCGTATGTAAAATAGCTGTTATGTGGATAATGAAGGGGGGGGTCCTGTTACTATTACTCTTTATTGCGTTACTCTCTATAATGGCTGTCACTCGTGGTCGGCCTACTCCAGTCCTGTGATCTCATATGTGTGTGATAGGACTAGTTGTACATGTAACGGAAGCCACATTTCAGGTATATCATATTTAATTTAATTTAATCTGGGTGACAACCAGCTCCAGGTACATGTGGCATAGTCACCTAACTCCCATCATAAGTGGCGCACCCAACACGCCATTTGTATTTACTCTATGCCATACACTTGTTATGCCATATATCCCCACTTAGTTCCCCAACACAGTAGCACTGTCTCCTTTGTTCCCTCATTATTGTAGTGATGCCCCTTACTATCCCCACACAATAGTGATACCCGATATTGCCCACCCAGATTAGTGCCTCCTCACAATAATGATGCCACTTAGCACCTCCTCATAATTCTGGTACCCTTTAGTGCATCCTCACAATAATGATGCCACTTAGTGCACTCTCACATTAACGATTTCCTCCCAGTGCACCCTTACAATAGGGATGTCCCTTAGTGCACCATTACAATAAGGATGTCTCTTAGGGCACCCTCACAATAGTGATGCCCCTTAGTGCACCCTCATAATAGTGATGGCCCTATAATGCCCCATCACAATAGTTATGCCCAATTAGTGAACCCCCAGAGTAGTGATGCCTCTTATTGCCCACTCACAATAGCAATTCCCCTTATTAATCCCTCAAAATAGTGATACACTCTTAGTGCCCCCTCACAATGGTGATTTCATTAGTGCCCCTTCACAATAGCGATGCCATTTTTGTCCCCTCACAATAGTGATGCCCCTTAGTGCCCATTCACAATAGTGATGCCCCCTTAGTGCTCCTTCACAATAGTGATGTCACAGTACTATCCTCTCCAAATATTGATACCCCTTACTACCCCTCACAATAATGATGTCCTATTAGTACCCTTCAACACAGTTATGCCCCCTTAGTCTCAGCAGTCATTGAAGTTCAGGAGGCGGTGCAAGTCCCCGGTGTCCACTTTGAGGCACGAGTCCTCCTCTGCTAAGAGAAATTCTGATCTCTTACCCCTTCAAATTACACAATTCTGCAGTCACAACTAGGGGGAGCTTAGAAAATTACTGCTTACTGTTCATACTGCATATAATATGTAGTGAGCTTCCTCTAGTGGTGACTGCAGCCAAACAGAATAATCATTTCACTTTTAGGACTATGTACCGTAGTTGGAGCAATGTGTCCAAACAATGAAATTGTGGCTGTAAAAGAAACTGATTAGCACAGAATGTTGGACCTAGATTGACCTGATATTAAAGGTTAAAGTGGTTTTGTCACTACAGCAAGTGGTATTTATTATATAGACAAAGTTAATACCAGCCACTTACTAATGTATTCTCATTACCCATATTGCTTCCTTAGCTAGCTTGATCCATTTTTCCATCAAACTATACAGTGCTCAGTTCCATGGTTATGACCACCCTGCAATCCGTCAGCGGCGGTGTTGATTGCACATTATAGGAAAAGGTTCAGGCCTCTCTGGTCACCAGGACCGTGGGAGCTCACATAGGTGCTTTTTTCTATAGTATGCAAGCATGCTCACCACTGTCGGATTTCGGGGTGGTCGTAACCATGGAAACAAGCAGTGTATAAATGTGATGGAAAGATGAATCCAGGCGGCAAAGAAGAAGGGTCCGTTATGCTTGGCCATAGACTTCTATTATGACGATCAAAACGGAAAGCCTTTTCAAGGCTTCTGTTTTGAATTATGTTAAATTCCTTTACAATCCATAACAGAATTCCTACACAACTCGAACACCGAACTTGTAAAGTTCGGGTTTGCGAATCCCTACTTATTTCTTTTCATTTATTTTTTTGCAGGCCGCAGTAGCAGCAGCCATACACAAAGTTGACATTCAAGGGCATGTAAGGCTGCAGCTGATGACATCATAAAGAGCTTGGCAACTGATGACATCATAAAGAGCTTGGCAGCTGATGAAATCATAAAGAGCTTGGCAGCTGATGATGTCACAATGGTGTTGTAAAAACCCTGCCCTCGCCAGTCTGGCTCAGACTTGGCACTGGCTGTCGGCTGGTAACTAGCCCATTTTTAGATTCGCAACTGGAGATATTAAGCATGTGAGGATCCTCACAATTCAGAGGTAAGTTACCACGCCATATCTCACACAAGGACACCTCACCTATAGCAATACAAGGTGGTGTAGCTTTAGCCAAGGACTTTATGGGTGCCATGCTTTACCTTACACCATCACTATCACTATTCTGACCACCATCATCCTCATTCTCACAATGTCCTTTCATAACTGCACATTTAGGGTTAGGTTCACATTTGCATCTTTATTTCTGTTCCATCATAGGAACAGAGGCACAAAAGTTTTTGGCAGTGATGGATTCATCATATAAAGGACACTGTACGCCCTTTCCTACAGACCCTACTGTCTGTCATGGGCTTTGTGAGGCTTTCAATGCGGTGTCCATTACTTTATCATAAAAAAATTCCAGAATCCGCTATGGAGGCTCCTAAGACAACCTTCGTGAACCTTCCATAATTCTACAGCTGATGAAATCATAATGACACCATGGTTTCCAGGGTGTGTGCAGCTGATGACATCATAAAGAGACTGGCAGCTGTTAATGTTACAATGGTGCTGTAAGAACCCTGCTATCACTTGTGGAAAAGTGTAGTGCTGTTTCTGAAAGAAAGCAACCATATTTTTCAAATCCTGGACAACCCCTTTAAAATGGGTAGAAAAACATTGTTGCTTTTCTTAAACATAGCACCTCACTAGCCCACAGGTTGTGCAAGTATTGCAGCTTAGTTCAAAGAAGCTGAGGTACTGTTCAATGCAATCTACAGTATGCACTGGCATGGTGCAGTTTCTGGATGAATCCAGACATATTTTCCTTTGGTAATTAAACATTCCCGGGTCAGTTGGTGGTTGGTGATGGCCGATCCAGGCCATGTGAGACATCCCTACTGCTTCATTCATACAATGCAGAGAACTAACATTCATAAAATAATTGGATTAAGCATTAAAATTCATGATATTTAATAATGTCACATTATCTTTCCATGATAGATGCCTTGTAAAATCTTGAAGGCTTTGAACATGGGTCCATCACCTGGACGCCAATGTAAATACAAGATACTACTTGACTTTGTGGCAACCTTGGACCTGATGTCGGTGCCACTGTTTGAAGGTAGCATGTCGGCTATTGTGTCATCAATGGAGCCCAGCTACCTGATGAGCAAGATTGGCTTACTGGAAGAGTACCTGAGATTGCTGGAAGAATCAGAGATGATCAACGCCTTCAACTTCTTCTCCACCATATTATCTGCAAGAGAGGATGGTGTTCATTTTCTAACTAATGGTCTCATCGGTAAAATCTGCCAGCAAATGGTACTTGCCGAAAGCCAAAATCGACAGGATGTTACGGGCGCTGCCATGATGCTACTGAGTAACATCTTTTCACTTAAATTCAAGTGTGTCATGAGCAGTTTAAAGTGCCATCTGGACCAACCATACAGAAGCATTTTCCTGACCCTTGATGACATCATATCAAGAAATAACCAAGAATCACTTTGTCATCTGCTTTACATTTTATCTAAGCTGAAATCCATGACGGAGGTCAATTTGGACAGCAGAATCAATAGGATCATCTATAATCTCATGAAGAACTTCAACGGCATAATAGAGAAGCACCTTAATAACTGGGAAGATGGAAAAAGGGAGTGTGCTGTTTCTATCACAGATGAAAGTGAACGTTTAGCCCATGACCTCTGTATGAAAATTGTAGAAGGATTGACAAGGGCCACCAATCAATCACCTCTGAGCAAACATGACCTGGAGACCAAAGCATTGAAAACCATTACGGTGCATGACCTGATAAGGTGTGGTCAGCGGTCAACTGAAGCTTGCAATAGCTTTGATTTGGATCCACCTACGTGCTCACCTTCATCTGGATCTGTTCAATGTGATACAGATAAAAATTGTCATTTGACATCAAAGAACGACGCAAAGCGATGTCATTGTTTATTCAGAACATCTTCCTGAACAATGAAGGGAGAAACGATCTCATTTCTTGCCTGCTCCCAGTCTTAAGATCTCCTATTAGAGAGGCCAACATCACAAGCACCCTGTTCTTCTCTGAGCTCCTACGTCATCCTGGACTCATCAAGGGAAACGTGGTGGAAGAATTAATCAACACCATCATTGGCAAGACCAGAAACTCAGATTTGGTGGAATGCACTGTAGCAGTGGAGGCAATCGGGAATGCCACAAGAGGTGCCCCAAAAGAAGTAACAGCAGTCCGAAATAGCATCTGTGAAGCTCTGCTAACAAAATTAGCGGACCACCGTGAGTCAACAGTCATCATAGAAATCTTAAAGACACTGTGCAAAATGGTAAGACTTTTGAGGCAACACAAACTTGGTGAGAACTTTGACAAAATCACAGAACTTTGTATATGTCTTCTCCACCACAACAAGCCCATGATACAAATGCACGCCGCTTCATTATTTGCCGATTTAGCTGAAAGCTACGACACAAAGATATTTGGAAGTTTTGAAACCAGTGTCGAAAACAGCCTGTCCACGCTATTTATCAAACTGCACTCCAGAAAGTCACCTGTTGCAGCAGCTGGGGTGGTGGGCTTATTCCACTCTCTCCCATACATTGGTTGCACAGACATGAAGACTCTCTTGGGAGGCCATTGTACTGGAGAAGCCAAGGAAAAGCTGTTGAGTCTTTATGAAGCATTAGGACGGAAGCAACCAAGACTTCTGAAAATGATGATGCTTGAGTCTACAAGGTTTTTAAGGACCAACAAAGAGAAGAATGTCGTGCTGAAACATCTGGAGATGCTGCGGGAAACAATTCCTCATGAAAACATGTCTCCAGAGGACCTGAAAGTAATCTTTGAGGACCTGCGCAAAATTCTTGGCCACCAAAAACCCTTAATTGCAGAGGCAGCTAATTCCGCAGTGGAATTGCTAGAAGCCAAATGGAAATCTTTTGGAAGCCTTGTCAAGAGGCCCTAAGCTAACAAAAATGCTCAGGGTAAGAAATACATTGACTTTGATTAGGGCTCAAAGAGAAAGTACAGCAGACCAACCCTGGACCATCAGGAAAAGAAGTAACATTAAAGCCAGTGAAGAAGTGAAAAAAAACCACCCTGACCTCTAGACCGCCTTCACAGTCATGGCCACTTCTGTTTCAACATCTACAAGGCAACCTGAAAACACTTATTGTTTATATTATATCCATTAATAAAGTCATATAAAGACAAAAAGCAGCGATTATTATGTTTTATTGAATTCCAAGTGAAGAAGGTAGAACTACAGACATAACTGATATCATGTCAGGGTTGTCTGATCAGACATGTGAACCTGCTTTATTCCTCTTGTAGTGCCCCCAGCAATAATAATGCCCTCTATAGAGCCCCTAGTAATAGCAATACCCCAGAGTGCCCCAGTAATGCCTTCTGTAGTACCCCCAGTATTAAAAATTACCCCATAGTGCTCTTAGTAGCATACTCCCCAAGGGCCAGGGCAAGTAAAAAAAAACAAAGTAAAAAAAAAATACCTGAGTGGATGATAGATAGATACTTTAGATAAATAGATAGATACAAAGTATATATATAAATTTATATTTTTAGGTGCTGGTCCGGGTTTTTTTGGGTTAATACCTAGCTGCCTTTAAAAGACAGCTGGGTTTATGCAAAGCTCTCTCTCTGTGTTTGGGATCTGAGCCCTGTGCTAGGCTGAAAAGCTGAGACCTGTGTGTCAGGAGAGCAGGCCATGTAAAGACGGTCAGTGGACTTTTTGTGTTGCCGAGCATTCAGCCAGTTGTGAACTGACACCTAGGATTTGAGGTGATTTAACCTGGAAACTGCCGGTGTTCTGTGGAGCTCTCAGGGCTGGAAGCAAGAGCTGGCAAAGAGGCGTGCAGTCTGCCTGGAAGCCTGAGGTTGGACTTTCCTGCAGCTGGGCTGACAGCCAGGTGTGAACATGCACCTAAACCACACAGGTGATTTGATCCCGTCTTGGACTTTTGTTTTGCCTCAAGTTTTTGCTATGTGTGTGAAGTAACACTAAGTGACTGTTTTGAGTTTTGTTTGTGCAAGTGTGAAATAAAACACTGTTTGCTGCACTGCCTGGACTCCCTTTGCCTCTATACTGCACCCGCTCCACTGTCTACCAGAGCAACTCCCCACAATATATATATATATATTATCTTCAAAAAAGGCAAGGCAGCACTCCACAGAGTAAAATTCACGTGCGTTTATTGACCCAGTGCTCAGCAACGTTTCAATTGCCCCATGCAATCTTTATCAAGCCATGTCTCACAAGTGTTCAGTGTTAACAATATATAGGGTATATAATCACATCTCAATTAGTACAAATCCAATATAAAAATTCATACAAAATACATACAGGAAAATCACATTCCTCTAAAAGTGCTAAGTGCTATAAGTGCTGTGCGGTACAGTCCCGATTCCGGGATCCATATTCACTGATGGGTTGATGCGGCGGCCATCTTTCTTATGGTTCCAGCAATGACATTGAGATCTCGCGATACTGGGTAGAAGTCCCGCAGCTGCACAATGATGATTTGGAGACACCGGTCCGATCCTCGTGAGGCGAACTGAACAGTGAGAATGCCCTAATTGTTTTTAATTATAGTGCACTTATGTTTTATAATACACAGGTGGGAGTTACAATGAGGCAATTATGAAATTATGGAGAGAACACTGTGTATGAATATTATATGTGAATATGGATCCCGGAATCGGGACTGTACCGCACGGCACTTATAGCACTTAGCACTTTAAGAGGAATATGATTTTCCTGTATGTATTTTGTATGAATTTTTATATTGGATTTGTACTAATTGAGATGTGATTATGTACCCTATATATTGTTAACACTGAACACTTGTGAGACATGGCTTGATAAAGATTGCATGGAGCAATTGAAACGTTGCTGAGCACTGGGTCAATAAACGCACGTGAATTTTACTCTGTGGAGTGCTGCCTTGCCTTTTTTGAAGATTATACTACAAGCAACCTTGTTGCGGGCTCTCAAGCAGGATCTTGCACCCACTTTTTCAGTGTGCTGCTTCTTACTTTCTCTTTTCTATATATATATATATATATATATATATATATATGGAGAAGATAGTGGCAGCACCGTATCAAGTTCAAAAGGCGGGTGCACGCCTCAAAGAGACCAGCCAGTCTCAAAATAAGTATACCAGGAAAAAAGGCAGCACTCCAAAATGTAAAAAGCAAACAAACCGAGCTTTATTCACCCATGTGGGCAGTGCGACGTTTCGGCTCAGACTGAGCCTTTCTCAAGCAATGTGTAAGACTAAGTACCACATATTTATGCGTGCAACAATCAAAACATGATTACAAATAAATTACAAATCAATTAGAGTATAAACATGTGAATTACAATATTGTGCATAAAAATATTATACCAAATTCATTGTACTTGTACCCATCAAATGTGCATAACTGTATTTAACAACGTGACTTTATAGATGGATACCTAATATAATAAAAATATAAATGATCATAAAGTACATAATTACTATTTACTCCAAACACCTGATCAAAATTAATAAAGTGCATAGTGCAGAAAATCCGGTGAGTATACTCAGCTGTGGGAGGAGGAGCTCCATGAGAACAGTAGGTGACATGCTGTATTGGAGGAATGGCGTCCCGCTACATCAGATCGCGTCCTGTACATCACTAAGCGCATGTCCGGAACCTGAGTGACGTCACTGACCTCAACTTCCGGGTACGCATGTCATTAGTAGCTTGAATCGCCATTTTGTCTAAGGGCAATCTACCAGTTTTCTGTCTATATCGACTACCACTCTAAAAGGATAATACTGGTTCCTCTCTAAATAGAGAGAATCGCATATATCTCTGTAGGGAAAAGATATTAAAGGGACATGTCACTATGACTCTAAGCGACAACCGCTGTAACGGGTCCCGACACCCGAGACCCTGTCCAGATAGGGCAGGCAACCCGGGATCGACGTGAAGTGGGATCACATATGGCCATCATATTATTGAGGACCAATTGTCAAGCCCCATCCCCAACAAAACCCACAGCAAACGTCGCGGGAGGGATCTCCTCCCATATGTCATATCAGTGACATTGTCCCAAAATTAGCCGTTTTTTGAGCCATATAGTTTCGAGTATTGTACACAATATTTGTCAGTTCCAATATGCAGTAGTTTCATTTTGTTCAGGACAACCTCCAAGTCACCAATTCTTCTCCGGGATGACACCTCCCACCTCTGGTATCCCACCATCTATAGAAAATAAGGAGAAAAGAGATTTTAAAATCATTGTCTAGTAGTTTCTACCATATACACAGTCGTCAGTGGAGCGCGTTAGTTCAGGAGGAGTCAAAGGGCAGCAGCCCGTATTAAGTTACATTCTCACACCCAGATTAAAGTCTACATTTAAACCACCTGGTTTAAGTGACCCCAATGTATGGATCCACATAATTTCCCTCTTTTTTAACAAGATTGATCTATCACCCCCTCTCCTGGGCATAGGGACATGATCGATTATACAAAATTTCAACTCCTTCTCTGAATGTTTAAATTCAGTGAAGTGTCTGGAGACTGGTAAATCCGCTCTCTTTTGTCTGATTGTAAAGCGATGATTATTGAGTCGTGTCTTAAAATCCGTGGAGGTATCACCTACATAAACTTTGCGACATGGGCAAACAAGTACATAGATAACATAGTTACTGTCACAGGTCAAATGGAACCTTATTGGGAAGGCAATACCTGTTTCTGGATGAACAAAGGATCTCCCTTTAATCACATATCGACAGTTTACACAATGAAGACAGGGGTAGCAACCCACCCCCGTGCCCATTATGGTAGACTGTCTACAAACAGTGGCAGGTCCAACATCAGCCCTGACCAACCTATCAAGCAGACTTTTGGACCTCCGGTAAGACATTAGTGGTGGCATTTGGAATTCAGGAATTGCATTATGACAACTTTTTAGTATTTGCCAGTGTCTTCTAGCAATTTGTGCAATTTCTGAACTCAAATCGGTATATGTTGATATAAATGCCACTCTGGGTTTTCTTTCTGTTACATTGGTAACCTCTAGTAGCGTATCTCTATCAATCTTAGATACCCTGTCCATCTGCGTTTTCAGGAGTTTCCTGGGGTAACCTCTTTGCAGAAACCTATTCGTGAATTCATCCAGAGTGTCATTTAACAGCACAGGGTCAGTTATAATCCGTTTGGCCCTCATATATTGTGAATATGGGAGACTTTTTATCATAGACCTAGGGTGGCTACTGCTGTACGTTAATATGGTATTCCTATCCGTGGGTTTTGTGAATACCCCTGTACTAAATTTCCCATCTTTAAATGTCACCATGGTGTCCAGAAACTGAAGTTCAGTCCCTGAGTATACCAGTGTGAACTGTAATCTGTCATCAATACCATTAAGGTATACCTGAAACTCAAGCAGTTGTTCAGCGGTTCCTGTCCATATGAGGAAGACGTCGTCGATGTAACGCCACCACTCCAGCACATGGCTGAAGTGGTGTGAAACATAGACGACGTCCTCCTCAAACACACGCATATAGATATTGGCATAAGTTGGGGCCACATGGGACCCCATGGCCACACCCTGTCTTTGTATATAATAGTTATCTCTAAAATTTAAACATTCAGAGAAGGAGTTGAAATTTTGTATAATCGATCATGTCCCTATGCCCAGGAGAGGGGGTGATAGATCAATCTTGTTAAAAAAGAGGGAGATTATGTGGATCCATACATTGGGGTCACTTAAACCAGGTGGTTTAAATGTAGACTTTAATCTGGGTGTGAGAATGTAACTTAATACGGGCTGCTGCCCTTTGACTCCTCTTGAACTAACGCGCTCCACTGACGACTGTGTATATGGTAGAAACTACTAGACAATGATTTTAAAATCTCTTTTCTCCTTATTTTCTATAGATGGTGGGATACCAGAGGTGGGAGGTGTCAGCCCGGAGAAGAATTGGTGACTTGGAGGTTGTCCTGAACAAAATGAAACTACTGCATATTGGAACTGACAAATATTGTGTACAATACTCGAAACTATATGGCTCAAAAAAACGGCTAATTTTGGTACAATGTCACTGATATGACATATGGGAGGAGATCCCTCCCGCGACGTTTGCTGTGGGTTTTGTTGGGGATGGGGCTTGACAATTGGTCCTCAATAATATGATGGCCATATGTGATCCCACTTCACGTCGATCCCGGGTTGCCTGCCCTATCTGGACAGGGTCTCGGGTGTCGGGACCCGTTACAGCGGTTGTCGCTTAGAGTCATAGTGACATGTCCCTTTAATATCTTTTCCCTACAGAGATATATGCGATTCTCTCTTTTTAGAGAGGAACCAGTATTATCCTTTTTAGAGTGGTAGTCGATATAGACAGAAAACTGGTAGATTGCCCTTAGACAAAATGGCGATTCAAGCTACTAATGACATGCGTACCCGGAAGTTGAGGTCAGTGACGTCACTCAGGTTCCGGACATGCGCTTAGTGATGTACAGGACGCGATCTGATGTAGCGGGACGCCATTCCTCCAATACAGCATGTCACCTACTGTTCTCATGGAGCTCCTCCTCCCACAGCTGAGTATACTCACCGGATTTTCTGCACTATGCACTTTATTAATTTTGATCAGGTGTTTGGAGTAAATAGTAATTATGTACTTTATGATCATTTATATTTTTATTATATTAGGTATCCATCTATAAAGTCACGTTGTTAAATACAGTTATGCACATTTGATGGGTACAAGTACAAAGAATTTGGTATAATATTTTTATGCACAATATTGTAATTCACATGTTTATACTCTAATTGATTTGTAATTTATTTGTAATCATGTTTTGATTGTTGCACGCATAAATATGTGGTACTTTGTCTTAAACATTGCTTGAGAAAGGCTCAGTCTGAGCCGAAACGTCGCACTGCCCACATGGGTGAATAAAGCTCGGTTTGTTTACTTTTTACATTTTGGAGTGCTGCCTTTTTTCCTGGTATATATATATATATATATATATATATATAAGCACACACCCACACAGAATGAGCTGTGAAGGCGCTGTGTGTTTTTTTTTTCATACTGTGTGCTTGGGGTGACGGGGTTATTAATATTTGGGCCGGGTACCTTTATAAGAAAGTTGGCAGGATTCAGCAGCAGTCGGCTGCACTCATGCCTTCGGGAAGTGACTTGCGGGGCGGGACTCGGCAAGACTTGTCGGTACTTGGCTGTACCCGGCGAAACTCGGCTGTACTGCGCTCTCACTTCCGGGAATAGATGTGAGCGTGCACGCACGTAACAGGGCAGCCTGCTCGTGCATCTCCCGTCCTCCAGCGCAGCCCACAGATAGACAGACCTCTCCTAGCAAAACAGTTTTAGTGTAAGGTGAGAATAGGCGCTTTGGGAGACAAATTAAATTATTTTAAGGGTTTAGGAAGAATTAATATAAAATTTGAAGATGGCCACTAAGGTGATACTAATCACCTTTATCAAAATATTTAAAAAAAATATGACAGTTATACTTTAATTCTTTTGGAACACCTAAAGGGTTAACAAAGTTAGTAAAATTAGTTTTGAGTAACTTGAGGGGTGTAGTTTCCACAATGGGGTCATTTATGGGTGGTTTCCACTATGTAAGCCATACAAAGCGACTTCAGACCTAAACTGGTATTTAAAAAGTGGGTTTTGGAAATTTTCTTCAACATTTTAAGAATTTCTTCTCAAATTCTAAGCCTTCTAATGTCCTAAAACAATAAAATTACATTTACAAAATGATGCCAACATAAAGTAGACATATGGGGAATGTTAAGTAATCAATATTTTATGAGGTATCACTTTCTGTTTTAAAAGAAGAGAAATTGAAATTTAGAAATTTGCTAATTTTTCCAAATGTTTGGTAAAATTGGGATTTTTTCATAAAATATGGTGATATATACTGACTCAAATTTATGAATATCATGAACTAAAATGTGTCACAAGAAAACAATCTCAGAATGGCCTGGATAAATAAAAGTGTTCCAAAGTTGTTACCACATAAAGTGACACATTCAGATTTGCAAAAAATGGCATGGGCAGGAGGGCGAAAACTGGCCTGAGATAGGTGGTGGTTGATATGACGCATGATTCCTTGCTGTGGGACCTCTCTCCTCTGTCTGGGTGCTGGTCCAAAATAAATGAGAGTGGCCTTCTCCGGTGGGGGTTGATATGACGCATGATTCCTTGATGTGGGACCTCTCTCCTCTGTCTGGGTGCTGGTCCAAAATACATGAGAGTGGCCTTCTCCGGTGGTGGTTGATATGACGCATGATTCCTTGCTGTGGGACCTGTATCCTCTGTCTGGGTGCTGGTCCAAAATAAATGAGAGTGGCCTTCTCCGGTGGTGGTTGATATGACGCATGATTCCTTGCTGTGGGACCTGTATCCTCTGTCTGGGTGCTGGTCCAAAATAAATGAAGTGGCCTTCTCCGGTGGTGGTTGATATGACGCATGATTCCTTGATGTGGGACCTCTCTCCTCTGTCTGGGTGCTGGTCCAAAATACATGAGAGTGGCCTTCTCCGGTGGTGGTTGATATGAGGCATGATTCCTTGCTGTGGGACCTCTCTCCTCTGTCTGGGTGCTGGTCCAAAATAAATGAGAGTGGCCTTCTCCGGTGGTGGTTGATATGACGCATGATTCCTTGATGTGGGACCTTTCTCCTCTGTCTGGGTGCTGGTCCAAAATACATGAGAGTGGCCTTCTCCGGTGGTGGTTGATATGACGCATGATTCCTTGCTGTGGGACCTTTCTCCTCTGTCTGGGTGCTGGTCCAAAATACATGAGAGTGGCCTTCTCCGGTGGTGGTTGATATGACGCATGATTCCTTGCTGTGGGACCTGTATCCTCTGTCTGGGTGCTGGTCCAAAATAAATGAGAGTGGCCTTCTCCGGTGGGGGTTGATATGACGCATGATTCCTTGATGTGGGACCTCTCTCCTCTGTCTGGGTGCTGGTCCAAAATAAATGAGAGTGGCCTTCTCCGGTGGGGGTTGATATGACGCATGATTCCTTGCTGTGGGACCTGTATCCTCTGTCTGGGTGCTGGTACAAAATAAATGAGAGCGGCTTTCTCCGGTGGTGGTTGATATGACGCATGATTCCTTGCTGTGGGACCTGTATCCTCTGTCTGGGTGCTGGTCCAAAATAAATGAGAGTGGCCTTCTCCGGTGGGGGTTGATATGACGCATGATTCCTTGCTTTGGGACCTGTATCCTCTGTCTGGGTTTGGTCCGAAATAAATGAGAGTGGCCTTCTCCAGTGGTGGGTGATAGGTGATATGACACATGATTCCTTGCTGTGGGACCTCTCTCCAATTGATATTGGTTAATTTTTATTTATTTTATTTTATTTTAATTCATTTCCCTATCTACATTTGTTTGCAGGGGATTTACCTACATTTTGCTGCCTTTTGCAGCCCTCTAGCCCTTTCCGGGAGTCTTTTACAGCCTTTTTAGTGCCCAAAAGTTCGGGTCCCCATTGACTTCTATGGGGTTCGGGTTCGGGATGAAGTTCGGGTTGAGTTTGGATCACGAACCCGGACATTTTCCGGAAGTTCGGCCGAACCTCTCGAACCCGAACATCCAGGTGTTCGCTCATCTCTAGTCACTACAGCAAGTGGGATTTATCGTAAAGACAAAGTTAATACCAGCCACTTACTAATGCATTCTCATTACCCATATTGCTTCCTTAGCTAGCTTGATCCATTTTTCCATCAAACTATACAGTGCTCAGTTCCATGGTTATGAGCACCCTGCAATCCATCAGCGGCGGTGTTGATTGCACATTATAGGAAAAGGTTCTGGCCTCTCTGGTCACCAGGACCGTGGGAGCTCACATAGGTGCTTTTTTCTATAGGGTGCAAGCATGCTCACCACTGCCGGATTTTGGGGTGGTCGTAACCATGGAAACGAGCAGTGTATAAATGTGATGGAAAGATGAATCCAGCCGGCAAAGAAGGCAATATGGACAATCACAATTCATTAGTAAATGCCTTGTATTAACTTTCTCTACATAATAAATGCTATTTGCTGAAGTGACAAAACCCCTGTAAGTTTTCTATTTTACCCGGTATCAGCCACTATGGAAATTGTATTCATGTAACAATTGTAGGTTACATAACTGGTTCATTTGCAAAACTGGCTCTGTAGACTCTCCCAAGGGGGCAGCAAAAGCTTCAACCCTCTCCCAAAAGAAGAGGTGGACAAACTAACAAGTTGAAATTCAGATCAGAACGGGAAACTAGTAAAGGCAGCGCTCCACACTGCGGCGGCCCTGACTAGAATCTCCAATATGTTCTGCACATAGGGCCAGTTCCAAGTAACATAAAATTCTTTAGATACATTGTAACCCTTTCCCTTTCTCAGAGAGACGGAAATCTAAAGCGATAGATTGCTCTTTACAGAGCTGTAATTGGTGTAACCAACCGAGTGCCAAGCAATCAAGCAATCGCTCAAGTGGCAATCCCTCAGAACCCCATCATTGTCATTGTCAGTGAAAAGAGTCCCATGTTGACAATATATTATGGAATTGCTCTTAAGGCAATCTTTTTTCTCTTCAAAATGATTTTCTAAATGTTGCTCTCACCCAGCTTTCCGCACACCCTAAATGACACTGATAGATCCATGGCCAAGCATAACGGATGTGCCTGGTTTCCGTTATGCAAGAGTTTGTTTTCTGTCCTGCATAACGGAAACAAGAAGGATCCGTTATGCTTGGCCATAGACTTCTATTATGACGATCAAAACGGAATGCCTTTTCAAGGCTTCCGTTTTGAATTATGTTAAATTCCTTTACAATCCATAACAGAATTCCTACACAACTCGAACACCGAACTTGTAAAGTTCGGGTTTGCGAATCCCTACTTATCTCTTTTCATTTACTTTTTTGCAAGCCGCAGTAGCAGCAGCCATACACAAAGTTGACATTCAAGGGCATGTAAGGCTGCAACTGATGACATCATAAAGAGCTTGACAACTGATGACATCATAAAGAGCTTGGCAGCTGATGAAATCATAAAGAGCTTGGCTGCTGATGATGTCACAATGGTGTTGTAAAAACCCTGCCCTCGCCAGTCTGGCTCAGACTTGGCACTGGCTGTCGGCTGGTAACTAGCCCTTCTATTTATAGATTCGCAACTGGAGATATTAGGCATGTGAGGATCCTCACAATTCAGAGGTAAGTTACCACACCATATCTCACACAAGGACACCTCACCTATAGCAATACAAGGTGGTGTAGCTTTAGCCAAGGACTTTATGGGTGCCATGCTTTACCTTGCACCATCACTATCACTATTATGACCACCATCATCCTCATTCTCACAATGTCCTTTCATAACTGCACATTTAGGGTTAGGTTCACATTTGCATCTTCATTTCTGTTCCATCATAGGAACAGAGACACAAAAGTTATTGGCAGTGATGGATTCATCATATAAAGGACACTGTACGCCCTTTCCTACAGACCCTACTGTCTGTCATGGGCTTTGTGAGGCTTTCAATGCGGTGTCCATTACTTTATCATAAAAAATTTCCAGAATCCGCTATGGAGGCTCCTAAGACAACCTTCGTGAACCTTCCATAATTCTACAGCTGATGAAATCATAATGACACCATGGTTTCCAGGGTGTGTGCAGCTGATGACATCATAAAGAGACTGGCAGCTGTTAATGTTACAATGGTGCTGTAAGAACCCTGCTATCACTTGTGGAAAAGTGTAGTGCTGTTTCTGAAAGAAAGCAACCATATTTTTCAAATCCTGGACAACCCCTTTAAAATGGGTAGAAAAACAATGTTGCTTTTCTTAAACATAGCGCCTCACTAGCCCACAGGTTGTGCATGGTATTGCAGCTTAGTTCAAAGAAGCTGAGGTACTGTTCAGTGCAATCTACAGTATGCACAGGCATGGTGCAGTTTCTGGATGAATCCAGACATATTTTCCTTTGGTAATTAAACATTCCCGGGTCAGTTGGTGGTTGGTGATGGCCGATCCAGGCCATGTGAGACATTCCTACTGCTTCATTCATACAATGCAGAGAACTAACATTCATAAAATAATTGGATTAAGCATTAAAATTCATGATATTTAATAATGTCACATTATCTTTCCATGATAGATGCCTTGTAAAATCTTGAAGGCTTTGAACATGGGTCCATCACCTGGACGCCAATGTAAATACAAGATACTACTTGACTTTGTGGCAACCTTGGACCTGATGTCGGTGCCACTGTTTGAAGGTAGCATGTCGGCTATTGTGTCATCAATGGAGCCCAGCTACCTGATGAGCAAGATTGGCTTACTGGAAGAGTACCTGAGATTGCTGGAAGAATCAGAGATGATCAACGCCTTCAACTTCTTCTCCACCATATTATCTGCAAGAGAGGATGGTGTTCATTTTCTAACTAATGGTCTCATCGGTAAAATCTGCCAGCAAATGGTACTTGCCGAAAGCCAAAATCGACAGGATGTTACGGGCGCTGCCATGATGCTACTGAGTAACATCTTTTCACTTAAATTCAAGTGTGTCATGAGCAGTTTAAAGTGCCATCTGGACCAACCATACAGAAGCATTTTCCTGACCCTTGATGACATCATATCAAGAAATAACCAAGAATCACTTTGTCATCTGCTTTACATTTTATGTAAGCTAAAATCCATGACGGAGGTCAATTTGGACAGCAGAATCAATAGGATCATCTATAATCTCATGAAGAACTTCAACGGCATCATAGAGAAGCACCTTAACAACTGGGAAGATGGAAAAAGGGAGTGTGCTGTTTCTATCACAGATGAAAGTGAACGTTTAGCCCATGACCTCTGTATGAAAATTGTAGAAGGATTGACAAGGGCCACCAATCAATCACCTATGAGCAAACATGACCTGGAGACCAAAGCATTGAAAACCATTACGGTGCATGACCTGATAAGGTGTGGTCAGCGGTCAACTGAAGCTTGCAATAGCTTTGATTTGGATCCACCTACGTGCTCACCTTCATCTGGATCTATTCAATGTGATACAGATAAAAATTGTCATTTGACATCAAAGAACGACGCAAAGCGATGTCATTGTTTATTCAGAACATCTTCCTGAACAATGAAGGGAGAAACGATCTCATTTCTTGCCTGCTCCCAGTCTTAAGATCTCCTATTAGAGAGGCCAACATCACAAGCACCCTGTTCTTCTCTGAGCTCCTACGTCATCCTGGACTCATCAAGGGAAACGTGGTGGAAGAATTAATCAACACCATCATTGGCAAGACCAGAAACTCAGATTTGGTGGAATGCACTGTAGCAGTGGAGGCAATCGGGAATGCCACAAGAGGTGCCCCAAAAGAAGTAACAGCAGTCCGAAATAGCATCTGTGAAGCTCTGCTAACAAAATTAGCGGACCACCGTGAGTCAACAGTCATCATAGAAATCTTAAAGACACTGTGCAAAATGGTAAGACTTTTGAGGCAACACAAACTTGGTGAGAACTTTGACAAAATCACAGAACTTTGTATATGTCTTCTCCACCACAACAAGCCCATGATACAAATGCACGCCGCTTCATTATTTGCCGATTTAGCTGAAAGCTACGACACAAAGATATTTGGAAGTTTTGAAACCAGTGTCGAAAACAGCCTGTCCACGCTATTTATCAAACTGCACTCCAGAAAGTCACCTGTTGCAGCAGCTGGGGTGGTGGGCTTATTCCACTCTCTCCCATACATTGGTTGCACAGACATGAAGACTCTCTTGGGAGGCCATTGTACTGGAGAAGCCAAGGAAAAGCTGTTGAGTCTTTATGAAGCATTAGGACAGAAGCAACCAAGACTTCTGAAAATGATGATGCTTGAGTCTACAAGGTTTTTAAGGACCAACAAAGAGAAGAATGCCGTGCTGAAACATCTGGAGATGCTGCGGGAAACAATTCCTCATGAAAACATGTCTCCAGAGGACCTGAAAGTAATCTTTGAGGACCTGCGCAAAATTCTTGGCCACCAAAAACCCTTAATTGCAGAGACAGCTAATTCCGCAGTGGAATTGCTAGAAGCCAAATGGAAATC
Organism: Bufotes viridis; assembly: GCA_033119425.1. Taxonomy (NCBI): domain Eukaryota; kingdom Metazoa; phylum Chordata; class Amphibia; order Anura; family Bufonidae; genus Bufotes; species Bufotes viridis. Next base: position 206,929,891 of record CM065589.1, on the reverse strand, counting down.
TTTTGGAAGCCTTGTCAAGAGGCCCTAAGCTAACAAAAATGCTCAGTGTAAAAAATACACTTTGATTAGGGCTCAAAGAGAAAGTACAGCAGACCAACCCTGGACCTTCAGGAAAAGAAGTAACATTGAAGCCAGTGAAGAAGTGAAAAAAAAACACCCTGACCTCTAGACCACCTTCACAGTCATGGCCACTTCTGTTTCAACATCTACAAGGCAACCTGAAAACACTTATTGTTTATATTATATTCATTAATAAAGTCATATAAAGACAAAAAGCAGCGATTATTATATTTTATTGAATTCCAAGTGAAGAAGGTAGAACTACAGACATAACTGATATCATGTCTGCAAAAAACAGGGTTGTCTGATCAGACATGTGAACCTGCTTTATTCCTCTTGTAGTGCCCCCAGCAATAATAATGCCCTCTATAGAGCCCCTAGTAATAGCAATACCCCAGAGTGCCCCAGTAGTGCCTCCTGTAGTACCCCCAGTATTAAAAATTACCCCATAGTGCTCTTAGTAGCATGCTCCCCAAGGGCCAGGGCAAGTAAAAAAAAACAAAGTAAAAAAGTAATACCTAAGTGGATTATAGATAGATACTGTAGATAAATAGATAGATACAAAGTATATATATAAATTGATATTTTTATTTAAATATATATATATATACATATATATATATATATATATTGTGGGGGGTTAGCTCTGGTCTCGAGGATCGTTCACATACAGATAGTCGTCCACCGCAGCTTTAGGGGCCAAAACATCGCTTTATTGTCCCAGCATCAACATAAATAAATGAAATTCAAAACAAACACCTGCCCGGCTGGGCTCTAACTTAACACAGTGTGTCCCTGACTCACCTAAGATACTGTTCACACACACGGCACCCATGCGGCTTTCCCAGCCCAATGTCCATCAGCCTCCTGGCTGTTACCTCACCGGTGTCTTGTGGGGGATTGTGGTCCAGTCGTCCGCCCGACGCTGACCATGCGACCCTTATCCCTAGGCGTCGCGGGACCCCCCAAACTTCAGGCTACTCCCAGCCTTGTGGTCTCTCAGCGCTCCCAGATCAAACCACACACAGAACCACTCCAGGCTTCTGTACCTCACAGGACACACCCATCTCACTGTGAGGACAGCTTTATGCTCTCTTGATTGTGGCACCTGTTGCTGCCTCAGACCTGCCCACTGATGGGAAAGAGATGGATAATCCTGCCATTCCTCTCTTCTATCAGCCATGAGGCCTGTCACTGCCTCACAATATATACTGTGGGGAGTCGCTCTGGTAGACAGCGGTGCGGGTGCAGTTTAGAGGCAAAACAAGGAGTCCAGATTGTGCATCAAACAGTGTTTTATTCACACTTGCACACCAGAAATGAAAACAGTCTCTTGGTGACAGTTCATACACAACAGAAATCATGTGGAAAAACCAAAAACAGGCCAACACACGGTCCAGTCACCTTGGGTGGTTTAGGTGCGGGTTCACACCTAGCAGTCGGCTCAGCCGCAGGCGATTCCACCTTCAGGTCGCAGGGCAACACCACCATGCTGAGCTCCTTCCTCCAGGACAGAGAATTCCTCAGCCCTGTTTGCAGGCTCCAGGATAATCACACACACCCAGACACAGCTGCTGGCTGCGTTTTATACCCAGCCCCAAAACATGGACTGGACCGTGGGGAGCAGCCACCCACCCTACTCTTTAGCTGCTCCCAGTAAGAGCCGGCCCGGATCGGCTTTGCAGCCATGCTATTTAACAGAGCAGCACTAGCTGCTGCAGACCCAAAACCCCGGCTCTTACCTCACCGAGGCCAGCAACCTCGGTGACACGTACCTGCTATCAAAAACAACACCTTGCACCCTCTTACACACCCCCTTTGTTCAACCCTGAGGGGTGAACACACGTGAGGCAGTGGACGCGGGACAGGGCATCTGCGTTGCCCTGCAAGCGGCCTGCCCTGTGTTCCACGAAGAATTTGAAATTCTGAAGAGATAGGAACCACCTGGTGACCCGAGCATTCCTCTCCTTGGCCTGACTCATCCATTTGAGGGGAATGGTCGGTCACCAGACGGAACCTCCTCCCTAACAAGTAGTAGCGGAGAGATTCGAGTGCCCACTTGATAGCCAGGCACTCCTCTCCACTATACTATATCTGGACTCGGCGGGATTGAGCTTACGGCTCAGGAAGACAACGGGATGTTCTTCCCCGTTGACCTCCTGAGACAGTACCGCACCGAGGCCTACCTCGGAGGCGTCGGTCTGTACGACAAACTCCTTGTTGAAGTCGGGTGTCACCAAAACCGGGGACCCACACAGGGCCGACTTCAACGCGGCGAAAGCCTCCTCCGCCTTCTCACTCCAGCTAACCCTCCCAGACTTTCGCCCCTTCAAGAGGTCTGTCAACGGCGCTGCTATTGTGGTAAAGTGGGGCACAAACCTCATGTAGTAACCTACAATCCCCAGGAACGACTTTACCTGCCTGGTGGTGACCGGTCGGGGCCAGTTACGAATGGCCTCTACCTTGGTTACCTGAGGTTTTATGACTCCCCGCCCAATTACATATCCCAGATATTTTGTCTCCTCTAACCCTATGGAGCACTTCTTTGGGTTAGCGGTCAGTCCGGCTTTCCTCAGGGCATCCACTACCGCCTGCACCTTGGGTAAATGGCTTTCCCAGTCGGTGCTGTGGATGACTACATCATCTAAGTAGGCCGAGGCGCACCGACGATGTGGTCGCAGCACTATGTCCATTAACCTTTGGAAAGTGGCGGGGCGCCATGCAGGCCAAAGGGTAACACCTTGTAGTGATACAGGCCCTGCGGGTAACAAATGCGGTTTTTCCTTAGCCGACTCCGTTAAGGGTACCTGCCAGTACCCTTTAGTGAGGTCCAGCACAGAAAAATAACGGGCTTGTCCTAAACTTTCAACCAGCTCGTCTACTCGGGGCATGGGATACGCGTCAAACTTGGATACTTCATTTAACTTGCGAAAGTCGTTGCAGAACCGCAACGTCCCATCCGGCTTGGGTATTAGGACTATGGGACTGGCCCACTCACTTTTCGACTCCTCAATGACATCGAGCTTCAACATTAACTGTACTTCCTCCGCGATGGCCCGTCGCCGAGCCTCGGGTACCCGGTATGGTTTTAACCGGATCTTGGCCTGAGGCTCAGTGACGATGTCATGTTGGATGAGAGGCGTGCGGCCAGGGAGGTCCGAGAACACATCCGTGTTCCGACTGATGAACTCCTGACTTCCTGAACTTGTTTGGAAGACAGGCTGTCTGCAATTTTACCGTGGTTACTGCTTCACAGGCCTCGAACTGTGGGGCTGGACCCTTTCACCTAGAAGCCCTGGCCGGGGGCTGTGGTCGTCGGCTGTGTCCCTATCTTTCCACGGCTTAAGTAAATTCACGTGGTACACCTGCTCCGGCTTGCGCCGCCTGGCTGGTGTACTTTGTAATTTACTTCCCCTACCTTCTCGATCACCTCATAGGGGCCCTGCCACCTAGCTAGGAACTTGCTGTCAAGGGTGGGTACCAGAACCAAAACCCGATCTCCCGGATGGAAGCCCCGTACCCGAGCCTGACGATTATACACCCTACTCTGGGCTTGTTGCGCTGCCTCCATATGCTCCCGGACCAGCGGCAACACCCTTTCTATCCGTTCCTGCATCTGGGTGACATACTCAATGACACTTTTGTGGGGGACAGGCTGTTGTTCCCATGCTTCCTTGGCGATATCCAACAGGCCCCGAGGGTGTCTGCCATAAAGCAGTTCGAAGGGCGAGAACCCAGTAGAGGCCTGGGGTACCTCTCGCACTGCGAACATGAGATAGGGCAGAAGCAGGTCCCAGTCCTTCCCATCTCTAGACACCACCCTTTTTAACATATTTTTTAGAGTTTGGTTAAACCTCTCAACAAGACCGTCTGTTTGCGGATGGTAAACGGACGTCCGTAACTGCTTTATACGCAACAATTTACACAGTTCCTTCATTACTTTGGACATAAAGGGGTCCCTTGGTCTGTCAGAACCTCTTTTGGCAGGCCCACACGGGAAAACATCTCCATTAACTCTTTGGCAATGAGCCTAGCTGAGGTATGTCGCAGAGGCACCGCCTCCGGATACCGAGTGGCATAGTCGAGAACTACCAGAATGTGTTGGTGGCCCCTGGCAGACTTTGGTACAGGCCCAATTAAATCCATAGCGATTCGCTCAAACGGTACTTCAATAATTGGCAGAGGTACCAGAGGACTACGGAAATGAGGCTGGGGGCTAGTTATCTGACAGGTTGGACAGGACTTACAATAATCTTCTACCTCCTTGAACACACCGGGCCAATAAAACCGCTGCAGTATGCGGTCCTGGGTTTTCTGCCACCCCAGGTGTCCCCAAGAACATGTTGGTGGGCAAGCTCCATGACAAGCTTGCGATACGCTGTGGGCACCACCAACTGTTCAACAGGTTCACCTCGGACTTGGTTCACCCGATACAACATATCCTGTAGAACAATAAATCGTGGGAACATTAATTCAGCCCCTGGTTTCTGGGGTTTACCATCAATTTCCAGCACATTCTCCCAGGCCCTGGTTAGGGTTTGGTCCCGGTGTTGTGCGGTCCCAAAATTTTCCCCGGAGACATTGAGGTCTGCCAACTCAGGTCCCGGTGGCAAGTCCTCCGTGTCTCCCACCATTACACTCAGTGGGGTTGTTTCCCCCTCTACCGCCGGAGCAGTGGTCATCCCTACCGCCGGCCCTTCAGACTCGGGCTCCCAGGGTTCTGGCCTTCCAGCGGTATCAGGCCACTCTGCTAGGGTCACCCCTGTCTCGGGTCCCTCAGATACCTTTGTGCCGGCCACAGCGCCGGAAAACCGAGGAAGTCCCTCCCAAGTATTAGTTCGTGTGGGAGTGTAGTAGCGACAGCCACCTCGTGGGTCCACCTACCAGCCGCTGTGGACAAAGTCACTAGTGCAGTGGGATAGTCTTTCAGGTCTCCGTGGATGCACAGGACCCCGACTTTACGGCCAGTATACTCCGCAGGCCGTACCAGGGCAGCCCTTACCAGGGAAACTAAACTCCCGGAGTCCAGCAGAGCCACCGCCAGCGAATCTCCCACCTCTACCTGACACAGGTGGTTATGGTCTTGTACCTCACGGGTGCCAGTTGCGCACAGCTTCCGTGCATACAAGGAGTGGCGACCCCGTAGTTCACCTCCATCAGCTCATCCCGACGCGGACAGTCGGCCCTGATGTGGCCTGGCTCCTGACACCTCCAGCATACCACGGGAGGCGGGCTCGCAGGGGTATATTCCGTGCAGGCCGCTCTGTCGCCGGACGTTGGAACTGGGGCAGAGGCCTCCGGGGTTTAACTGACCCCTTCCCAGCAAGACTCCCCTGCAGGTTTCTGGTGGCCTCGTACCGCTCAACCAGGTCGACCATCTCCAGGGCATTGGTGGGCGATACCTGGCCGATCCAGTGCTGGAGAGGGTAAGGCAAAGCCCTCCAGAAGACATCGGCTAACAGACGGTCGAGCATAGCAGTGGGAGTCAGTATGTCTGGCTGCAGCCATTTTTGCAACCGTTGTAGCAAGTCATAGTGTGACGAGACCAATCTCGCCACATTGCATTGGAGAAACCTGGTTGCTCGCCTGCTGCCTTTGGACTATGGCCCCCTGTTAAAAGACATCTTTTTTACCTGCAGAAAAGCTTAATTCGTGCTTTTCTGCCTGGGGTTCGGTAGTTTTGGTTGAATGTGTTATACCCCAGATAGGAATCCCATGGAGCCCATTCGTATGAAACTGACTGTAAAGACTTTGGCTCCATGGCGATTAAACTGTATTCGTGTGGTCTGAGCGCCATTCACTTAATAATGTGCGCTCAGACCTGAGCTATCTGGGGATATGTTAAATGTATAGTTTTAATGTAATGTGTCTTACCTGGTGTATTTTAACAGTAATGCTTGTTCTGTGTCCCCATGTGCATAATGGAGTCTTGTCTCTGAAATGTCTGTGTGTATTGTAAAGGGTGGGACATTGTGTATTGAATAGTGATGTCTGTCCTATTGTCCCCACATGTGTATTGGCGATTTCCCTTTGTCCTGAGAGATAATTGAATGACTCCTCAATTGTCTCCAGGACAGAAGACATTGTGTATTCGTCTGCCTGTGATGATTGCATTACCCATGTAGGGTGATGGTATCACAGGCAGAGGGAGGGATATGCTGGGGGTGTCTGTATTGTCCCAATGTGTGTGATTGGCTGCTGTATCCCGTGTCGCAGTCTTCCTTCTGGTCCTCTAGGGAGTGTCCACCAGGTGGGAGACCTGGATAAATACCAGGCAGGTAGCCGTTAATAAATGTTAGAATTCCTGTTTACCATCAATACGGAGCCTCGTCTCGTTCTTGGGGGATTCACTGTATGCTGTTAGAGACTGATTGCCAGGAGTGTAAGCTGATTGTCTGCTTTTCCTGTTCGTCTGCTAGCAGCTATTTGGGAGGTTCCAGTACGGGAGTTGGAGTGCTATTTTGTATCCAGTTCGGGAGTTTGGTGTTCTGCAGTAGCTGTGCCTATATCTCTGTAAAGGGGCCGATCGCCTAAACGGTTTTACCCTTGTCTGCAGAAACGGTCCGTTACAATTGGTGGCGAGCAGCGGGATCGTTCCTACAGCCAGAAGGACAGCTACAGGAGACACCATTTCCTTGATTTACAAGTGGGAGCAACGCATGTCCCAGTACAGCGACCCTAAAAGCACCAGAATGGAACCAGCAGTGTCATACGAGGAGGAGGACCTGGATGGCCGGGATGCACTAAGGAAAGGCATCTGGTACCAGGCCCTGGACAATGTACAATACCAGCGGGGTGAGAGTCTCCCCAGTGAAGAGCAGCGGTGGCAGAAGCAAGTGGCTCCTATGGATGCCCTTTCTGGGAGAGCAGCCCCTGGATGAATGGGTGAAGGAACTAGAGCACCGGGTATGGCAGGAGCTATGGCTGGAGGATGCCTACCAGGCGCTCTGGTGGTATATGGCACAGTATATACCCTGGACAGCCGAGCATGACAAGCCAGAGGGAGAGGAGTTTGATGGTTCTGGCTTGTTATGGGAGTCCTTTGCAGAGCCTGACTTGGGAGTCCTGCGCAGAACAGACTTCAGGACATTTTCTACGAGAGGGAGGCTAGGCATGACGGGGATGACCCCCATGAGGTAGAGCAAGACCTGGCTCACCTAGCAACCCTGGAGTGGGAACTGGATACGGACTGGAGTATACATTATATATATATGTGTGTGTGTATATATGTACCTAGAAGTCCAGATGGTGAAGGAGAGGACGCTCACACCGGATACGGACTGGAGTATACATTATATATATATGTGTGTGTGTATATGTACCTAGAGGACCAGACGGTGAGGGAGAGGACGCTCACACCGGATACGGACTGGAGTATACATTATATATATGTGTGTGTATATATGTACCTAGAGGACCAGACGGTGAGGGAGAGGACGCTCACACCGGATACGGACTGGAGTATACATTATATATATATGTGTGTTGTGACGAGACCAATCTCGCCACATTGCATTGGAGAAACCTGGTTGCTCGCCTGCTGCCTTTGGACTATGGCCCCCTGTTAAAAGACATCTTTTTTACCTGCAGAAAAGCTTAACTCGTGCTTTTCTGCCTGGGGTTCGGTAGTTTTGGTTGAATGTGTTATACCCCAGATAGGAATCCCATGGAGCCCATTCGTATGAAACTGACTGTAAAGACTTTGGCTCCATGGCGATTAAACTGTATTCGTGTGGTCTGAGCGCCATTCACTTAATAATGTGCGCTCAGACCTGAGCTATCTGGGGATATGTTAAATGTATAGTTTTAATGTAATGTGTCTTACCTGGTGTATTTTAACAGTAATGCTTGTTCTGTGTCCCCATGTGCATAATGGAGTCTTGTCTCTGAAATGTCTGTGTGTATTGTAAAGGGTGGGACATTGTATATTGAATAGTGATGTCTGTCCTATTGTCCCCACATGTGTATTGGCGATTTCCTTGTCCTGAGAGATAATTGAATGACTCCTCAATTGTCTCCAGGACAGAAGACATTGTGGATTCGTCTGCCTGTGATGATTGCATTACCCATGTAGGGTGATGGTATCACAGGCAGAGGGGAGGGATATGCTGGGGGTGTCTGTATTGTCCCAATGTGTGTGATTGGCTGCTGTATCTCTGTGTCGCAGTCTTCCTTCTGGTCCTCTAGGGAGTGTCCACCAGGTGGGAGACCTGCATAAATACCAAGCAGGTAGCCGTTAATAAAGATATAGAATTCCTGTTTACCATCAATACGGAGCCTCGTCTCGCTCTTGGGGGATTCACTGTATGCTGTTAGAGACTGATTGCCAGGAGTGTAAGCTGATTGTCTGCTTTTCCTGTTCGTCTGCTAGCAGCTGTTTGGGAGGTTCCAGTACGGGAGTTGGAGTGCTATTTTGTATCCAGTTCGGGAGTTTGGTGTCCTGCAGCTAGCTGGTCTATCTCTGTAAAGGGAATGATCGCCTAAACGGTTTTTACCCCTTGTCTGCAGAAGCGGTCCGTTACAATTGGTGGCGAGCAGCGGATCGTTCCTACAGCCAGAAGGACAGCTACAGGAGACACCATTTCCTTGGATTTACAAGTGGGGGCAACGCATGTCCCAGTACAGCGACCCTAAAAGCACCAGAATGGAACCAGCAGTGTCATACGAGGAGGAGGACCTGGATGGCCGGGATGCATTAAGGAAAGGCATCTGGTACCAGGCCCTGGACAATGTACAATACCAGCGGGGTGAGAGTCTCCCCAGTGAAGAGCAGCGGTGGCAGAAGCAAGTGGCCCTGCGGATGCCCTTTCTGGGAGAGCAGCCCCTGGATGAATGGGTGAAGGAACTAGAGCACCGGGTATGGCAGGAGCTATGGCTGGAGAATGCCTACCAGGCGCTCTGGTGGTATATGGCACAGTATATACCCTGGACAGCCGAGCATGACAAGCCAGAGGGAGAGGAGTTTGATGGTTCTGGCTTGTTATGGGAGTCCTTTGCAGAGCCTGACTTCGGGAGTCCTGCGCAGAACAGACTTCAGGACATTTTCTACGAGAGGGAGGCTAGGCATGACGGGGATGACCCCCATGAGGTAGAGCAAGACCTGGCTCACCTAGCAACCCTGGAGTGGGAACTGGAGCAGGACTACCGAGATCTCTTCCACTCCATTGGGAAGGCTCAGCAGGACAGCAAGGTGACAGATCCAGTTCCAGACCCATTCCGCTGGGAAGATATTATTGAAATTTACTGGGAGGAACCCCAGGCGGCAGGTGGAGATGGGACCGAGGTCTCTCCACCGATATTGCAGGGAATTGGGAGCCTGAGCTCCATTCCCCAGCGGGAGATATTGCAGGGAATTGGGAGCCTGAGCTCCATTCCCCAGCGGGAGATATTGCAGGGAATTGGGAGCCTGAGCTCCATTCCCCAGCGGGAGATATTGCAGGGAATTGGGAGCCTGAGCCCATTCCCCAGCGGCAGGCTGAGCTACAGGGGCAGAGGTAGTTGTTCCTGCCCCACAGCAGCAGCGTGATTTTTCGGGAATTGGGAGCCCGGCCTCCATTCCCCAGCGGCAGTATTATTTGTTGGGAATTGGGAGCCCGGTCTCCAGTCCCCAGCGGCAGAGTAACCAGCAGGGAATAGAGAGCCCAGTCTCCTTTCTCCAGCAGCAGGACTCTGTATTGGGAGGAGAGATAGTCGGTCTCCCTCCACTGAGGAGGAAGGTATGTATGGGAGAGGAGCTTACTACCACCTCTCCCCAGCGGCGGATCATTAATGGGCAGGGAATAGAGAGCTCAGTCTCCTTTCCCCAGCAGCAGAGCTGTGTAACCGAAGGGGAGACAGTCGGTCTCCAGCAGCAGGACGGTATATCTAAAGGGGAGACAGTCGGTCTCCCCTCCAACAACCAGGCTTCAACCAGGCTACCCTCCCAGTAGCGCTGGCAACAGGGCAGAGTGACGCGGGTCTCTGCCCATGCAGCACCCCACCAAGTCAGCGCACTCGCACTCCAGCACAGTCGTGGTGAGGCACCTGGACATGGACAAGCTTCTCCTCTACCCAGCTGCAGTAACTATTTATTGTGGGTGGGCTGTGCTGTTGATTGTGTTTTGTGGGTGGCTGCTGGACTAACAAGGGCACTGACCGGCAGGAGGTCAGATACCCTGTTAGTCTGTTTGGAAAGGGGAGAGATGTGACGAGACCAATCTCGCCACATTGCATTGGAGAAACCTGGTTGCTCGCCTGCTGCCTTTGGACTATGGCCCCTGTTAAAAGACATCTTTACCTGCAGAAAAGCTTAACTCGTGCTTTTCTGCCTGGGGTTCGGTAGTTTTGGTTGAATGTGTTATACCCCAGATAGGAATCCCATGGAGCCCATTCAGCATGAAACTGACTGTAAAGACTTTGGCTCCATGGCGATTAAACTGGAGTTCGTGTGGTCTGAGCGCCATTCACTTAATAATGTGCGCCAGACCTGAGCTATCTGGGGATATGTTAAATGTATAGTTTTAATGTAATGTGTCTTACCTGGTGTATTTTAACAGTAATGCTTGTTCTGTGTCCCCATGTGCATAATGGAGTCTTGTCTCTGAAATGTCTGTGTGTATTGTAAAGGGTGGGACATTGTATATTGAATAGTGATGTCTGTCCTATTGTCCCCACATGTGTATTGGCGATTTCCCTTTGTCCTGAGAGATAATTGAATGACTCCTCAATTGTCTCCAGGACAGAAGACATTGTGTATTTGTCTGCCTGTGATGATTGCATTACCCATGTAGGGTGATGGTATCACAGGCAGAGGGGAGGGATATGCTGGGGGTGTCTGTATTGTCCCAATGTGTGTGATTGGCTGCTGTATCTCTGTGTCGCAGTCTTCCTTCTGGTCCTCTAGGGGAGTGTCCACCAGGTGGGAGACCTGCATAAATACCAAGCAGGTAGCCGTTAATAAAGATATAGAATTCCTGTTTACCATCAATACGGAGCCTCGTCTCGTTCTTGGGGGGATTCACTGTATGCTGTTAGAGACTGATTGCCAGGAGTGTAAGCTGATTGTCTGCTTTTCCTGTTCGTCTGCTAGCAGCTGTTTGGGAGGTTCCAGTACGGGAGTTGGAGTGCTATTTTGTATCCAGTTCGGGAGTTTGGTGTTCTGCAGCTGCTGGTCT
>CM065589.1:206855591-206918667 GCA_033119425.1 Bufotes viridis | reverse complement strand
TTTACACAATAACAGCATTTTTGTTTTCGTGTCTTCATATTCTGAGAGCCATAGTTTTTGTATTTCTTGGGCGATTGTCTTATGTAGGGTCTCATTTATTGCGAGATGAAATTGTGATTGTTATATTTCTTTTTTTGAGTGTAGAATTAGGAGAAAAAAAAATATATATATGTCTTAATTGCCGCTCCGGGGTGGAGTTACATTGTACTACAGCCATTTACGTGTATTAAATGGAAATATACGTACATCCCATTAGCAGTTCTGCGGTGAATTGTAATTGTTATATCTCTTTTTGGGGGATGTGAGAAACAAACGTGATAAACCTATCTCCAGACATGTGACAAGTATTAGAGGTGGAGATCTTGACATCATTTTGAAACAGAAAGAAACTAGATGGACATACTGTATAGGTTGAACACCATTACCCCTTGTGGTCTTAATGAATATATTGATTTTGCATGCTTTATTTAAATAATGATGTGTTTGGACTGGCCCATCTGTTGTTATTATTTGTATCTATGGATGAGGTAGAGTGCTATTTACAGTATTATTTTAATTTTGCACCTAATATTCATCTTATAATTGCACCTTATAATATGGGGGATAGTAACCCCCTCTCATTTTACCTCCCCATCCCACGTCTGCTAAGCTGATATGAAGTGACAATGATATATAACAAAATACTATTTTACAATAGTCAAATAATTTTCTTGTAGTAACAGGGTATAGTGGCTGCTCATCTGTACAACTAGTTTTATGCCAAATAGTTTCTCTGTCCTTTTTCTGTATTATCAGTAATTGCTGCGATTTACTTCCTTTATTTGCGTTCCACCATGCGTTCCACCGCTGACTTCTGGTCATGTGACTTCCGGTTTTGGCACGCGGGTATTTAGAGCGATGCAGATTGCATGCTGACATGGATAGAGACCAGACTTTCCATCAAGATGGCCACCACTGCACCACCAATGCTGCTGTGCTGACCCTTACTGATCCCTTATCGTACCCTCTCCAGGCTTGGCATTTCATCTAGCATTTAGGGAAGTATAATCATATCCTCCCCTTTCTGTCATAGCGATTGTTATGTTTATTGGCCTATCCTGCTGTTATTTCGATTTTATTGAATGCCATACTTTGATTATAAGTATTTAAATGGTGTGTGGTAGATTTTTAAAAGGGTCTCAGTAGTAGCAGCACTGTGGGCATTTGGTATGTGATGCAGATGCATTATATTTGGTCCCAAATATATGGGAATTGTTTTTCTTTATGGCCGAGAGATTTACCATTATCATTTGGGTATTACTATAAGAATATAATCTGATTCGCACACATATTATTGCCCCCATTCCTGTATCGTTTGTGTTTTTGGAATTTTTTGTTATACAGTACCTCACAAAAGTGAATACACCCCTCACATTTTTGTAAATTCTTTATTATATCTTTTCATGGGACAACACTGAAGATCTGTCACTTTGATGCAATGTAAAGTAGTCAGTGTACAGCTTGTATGACAGTGTACATTGAGTGTGCCCTCAAAATAAATCAACACACAGCCTTTAATGTCTAAACCACTGGCAACAAAAGTGAGTACACCCCTAAGTGAAAACTGAAAAATTGTGCCCAATTAGCCATTTTCCCTCCCCGGTTTCATGTGAGTAGGTGTGTTAAATTTGGCGTTATCTCTCTCACACTCTCTCATACTGGTCAATGGAAGTTTAACATGACTCCTCATGGCAAAGAACTCTCTGAGGATCTGAAAAAAAGAATTGTAGCTCCACACATAAAGATGGCCTAGGCTAAGATTGCCAGCACCCTGAAACTGAGCTGCAGTACGGTGGCCAGGGCCATACAGCGGTTTTAAAAGATAGGTCCACTCAGAACAGGCCTCTCCGTGGTCAACCAAAGAATTTGAGTTTACGTGCTCAGCATCATATCCAGAGATTGTTTTTTCAAAATAGATGTATTAGTGCTGCCAGCATTGCCATACACGCAGACTAAGGGCATGGATTATTGGAACCATGTCCTGTGGTCTTATGAGACCAAGATAAACTTAATTGGTTCAGATGGTTTCAAGCGTGTGTGGCGGCAACAAGATGAGGAGTAAACAGACAAGTGTGTTTTGCCTATAGTCAAGCATGGTGGTGAGAGTGTCATGGTTTGGGGCTGCATGAGTGCTGCCGGCTGTGGGAAGCTACAGTTCATTGAGGGAACCATGAATGCCAACATGTACTGTGACATACTGAAGCAGCGCATGTTCCACTTACTTCGGAAAATGGGCTGCAGGGCAGTATTCCAACATAATAATGACCCCAAACACACCTCCAAGATGACCACTGCCTTGCTAAAGAAACTGAGGGTAAAGGTGCTAGACTGGCCAAGCATGTCTCCAGACCTAAACCCTATTGAGCATCTTAGGGGCATCCTGAAACGGGAAGTGGAGGAGCACAAGGTCTCTAACATCCAGCAGCTCAGTGATGTCATCATGGAGGAGTTGAAGAGGATTCCAGTGGCAACCTGTGAATATCTAGTGAACGCCATGCCCAAGAGAGTTAAGGCAGTGCTGAAAAATAATAGTGTCCACACAAAATATTGACACTTTGGACACAATTTAGCCACTTTCACTTAGGGGTCTACTCACTTTTGTTGCCAGTGGTTTAGACATTAATGACTGTGTATGGAGTTATTTTGAGGGCACACCCAATGTACACTGTTATACAAGCTGTACACTGACTATTTTACATTGTATCAAAGTGTCATATATTCAGTGTTGTCCCATTAAAAGATATAATAAAATATTCACAAAAATGTGAGGGGTGTACTCACTTTTGTGAGATACTGTATGTGGTCCCCTGAGAACGGTTCAGAGAAACGCATCAGGACAAAGTTTGCATTCCTGGGACATATGGTATGTGCTCCTTTTTTTGTTTTGTTCCACTGGTGATCAAAACTTGGACGCCACTGGTTTATTTGGGAGCATACAGTGGATATAAAAAGTCTACACCCCTGTTGAAATAGAACACCAAAAAATTCATCCGGAATAAACAAAATAATCTTTATTAATATATTCGTATATATAAAATCATGATGAAGACATAAAAATAGCAGTAAACAAGAACTGGTGGTATAAAAAGCACCAGAGGTATATCAGGAGAATAATAATGTGCAAATGACAGCGTATAGTATCTGATAATCAACCTATATAAGGAAACACATGATACAATATAAAGTGCCTAGTGCAACATAAGTGAAATAAGAATCATCTCCAAAGAGGTCAGACTACCTGATGTAAACAAGTGACAATCTCCTGCGTCCCCAACCCGACGTACGTTTCACCAAAGTGGCTTCTTCAAGGGTATAAAGTGCTGTGAGGATACTGCATCCCTCTCCCCTGTTTACCGCCCTTCACACTGATAGGTCACTAAAGTTGAACACACCTGAAACAGATCGTCTGGTTGTATACCGCCGGATGTGACGTCATGCGGCTCAGACTGGAGCGCATACGTCACTTCCTGGAAACTATCAGAATATGTAAGGGCAACCGGGGGCAATAACAAGAAAATTTTAAAAACAATTATAACAAATCATAAAAACCACCATTAGGTGGTAGTATAGGAGAGAAGCCCCTACAATATCCCACTATGACCCTGGACATAATTACAAGAATGGAGCAAAATTAAAATCCTCATTGAGACCCTTCGGGAACATCGTGTCAAGTTTGTATATCCACTTTAACTCACGCTGCGCTAATAACTGTTTCCAATTACCACCCCTTTGATCGAAAAAAACCCGATCAATACCACTTACTTTCAATAAGTGTTCATTGCAGTTGTGGTAGTCTTTGAAGTGCCTAGGGATGGTTTTCAAGGAACTCAAATCCCGTTCTTCTTTTGCAGCAGCGATCCCCAACACATGCTCACGTACTCTCTTTTTCAATTGTCTTGTGGTCATACCCACATATAACAATTTACATGGGCAACTCGCCACATATATGACTCCTGTGGTATTACAAGTGATCTGATGCGTAATTGGATATTCTTCTTTATTTGCAGAATCAGAGAAACTTGTGGAACGATTCACGTTCGGACACGCAACACATGCACCACATGGTCGACATCCCCAGCTGGGGCCCCTGGAACCAAAGGCCCTCTCTGGTCTCTCCCCCACATAGTGGCTCCTGGTAAGTAGATCTTTCAAATTCTTATTCCTCCTATAGGTAATCCTAGGTACTGCCGGCAAGTAGTTTTTTAGGACACTATCCGAAGTAAGCACACCCCAGTATTTGATCATGCCTCGTCTAATTTTTTCATGGTCACTTGAGTATGTGGTGATAAAGCGTACCTGGTCATTATTTTTATTTTTAGTGTTGGCTTTTTCCGTAAATATATCAGGGACTCTCTCTTCATGCTGGTAGCCCTTGCCAGGCCTCTTTTGATTGAGGGTTCATCATAACCTCGCCATCTAAACCTGTCACTCAAATCACTTGCACGATGCTTAAAATCCTCTTCTCTTGAACAGATACGCCGTATTCGCAAGAACTGACCCACTGGTATATTGGATATTACCACCGGAATTGATCCCAAAATCTAAGAAATACCCCCCATTTCTACCTTCCCTAACATCAGGTTATTTGTTGAATTGGTTATGGAGGAGTTGAAAAAAGATAAAAAGAGAGGTGAGAGCGACAACCTGACCCCACCTCAGAGACAGGCTCTGTACGAACTGAGAGACCTAAAGGGGATCGTGATTAAACCCGCGGACAAGGGGGGCAATATTGTCTTGTGGCCAGCCCTAATGTATGAAAAAGAAGCCTTTAGGCAATTAAGGGATGCAAAGTGTTACAAAAAATTGACATACAACCCCCTAACAACGTTTCAATCTCGCCTGCAGGCTATACTTATGACCGCAGTAGAACGGGAGATCATCTCCAAAAAAGAAATGGAGTATTTAATCGAAAAGAACCCCAGGATTCCATCTTTTTATTTGTTGCCTAAAGTGCATAAAAATGAGAAAGTACCACCAGGACGTCCAATTGTGGCAGGGACTGGGGGTATGTGTGTTCCCATTTGCAAATTAATCGATCACGTGTTAAACTCTTTAGTGATAAATTTACCCTCGTATTTGAAAGATACCGGCGATGTATTGAAAAAACTGGATGGGATCCATTTGGAAGATGACATGGTACTCGTCACGTGCGATGTTGAATCGCTTTACACCTCCATTGACCATAAGGATGGCTTGGATGCAGTTCGTTTCTTTATCACCGCCTCCAAATGGAGCGGTAAGTTTGGGAATCTAATTGTGGATCTATTGGAATTTGCTCTCCATCACAATTTCTTTTTGTTTAAGGGGTCCTTCTACCTACAGCTCCAGGGGACCGCTATGGGGGCGCCTTGTGCGCCCTCATATGCAGGGCTCTTCCTGGGGCTGTGGGAAAGGAGGATTTTCCTTACGGACCCTGTCAAATATTGTACACATGTACAATCATGGTACAGGTATATTGTCAATATCCTGTTTATTTGGCAGGGGTCCCAAGATGAGTTGCGGCATTTTATGGAAATTGTGAACACCAATTCAGTCAATATTAAATTAACATACAAGACGGGCCGTTCAAAAATTTATTTTTTGGATTTGAGTCTGAATGTGGACCAAGCAGGATATATCCAAACTGATTTGTATCGTAAACAGACATCTGTGAATAGCCTGTTACAAGCGAGGTCAGCCCACCCACATAAGCAAATATCCAATATACCAGTGGGTCAGTTCTTGCGAATACGGCGTATCTGTTCAAGAGAAGAGGATTTTAAGCATCGTGCAAGTGATTTGAGTGACAGGTTGATAGATCCATGGCCAAGCATAACGGATCTGCCTGGTTTCCGTTATGCAAGAGTTTGTTTTCTGTCCTGCATAACGGAAACAAGAAGGATCCGTTATGCTTGGCCATAGACTTCTATTATGACGATCAAAACGGAAAGCCTTTTCAGGGCTTCCGTTTTGAATTTCGTTAAATTCCTTTACAATCCATAACAGAATTCCTACACAACTCGAACACCGAACTTGTAAAGTTCGGGTTTGCGAATCCCTACATATCTCTTTTCATTTATTTTTTTGCAGGCCGCAGTAGCAGCAGCCATACACAAAGTTGACATTCAAGGGCATGTAAGGCTGCAGCTGATGACATCTTAAAGAGCTTGGCAACTGATGACATCATAAAGAGCTTGGCAGCTGATAAAATCATAAAGAGCTTGGCAGCTGATGATGTCACAATGGTGTTGTAAAAACCCTGCCCTCGCCAGTCTGGCTCAGACTTGGCACTGGCTGTCGGCTGGTAACTATCCCTTCTATTTTTAGATTCGCAACTGGAGATATTAAGCATGTGAGGATCCTCACAATTCAGAGGTAAGTTACCACGCCATATCTCACACAAGGACATTACATGCACAGGCATGGTGCACAGGCATGGTGCAGTTTCTGGATGAATCCAGACATATTTTCCTTTGGTAATTGAACTTTCCCGGGTCAGTTGGTGGTTGGTGATGGCCGATCCAGGCCATGTGAGACATTCCTACTGCTTCATTCTTTCAATGCAGAGAACTAACATTCATAAAATAATTGGATTAAGCATTAAAATTCATGATATTTAATAATGTCACATTATCTTTCCATGATAGATGCCTTGTAAAATCTTGAAGGCTTTGAACATGGGTCCATCACCTGGACGCCAATGTAAATACAAGATACTACTTGATTTTGTGGCAACCTTGGACCTGATGTCGGTGCCACTGTTTGAAGGTAGCATGTCGGCAATTGTGTCATCAATGGAGCCCAGCTACCTGATGAGCAAGATTGGCTTACTGGAAGAGTACCTGAGATTGCTGGAAGAATCAGAGATGATGAACGCCTTCAACTTCTTCTCCACCATATTATCTGCAAGAGAGGATGGTGTTCATTTTCTAACTAATGGTCTCATCGGTAAAATCTGCCAGCAAATGGTACTTGCCGAAAGCCAAAATCGACAGGATGTTACGGGCGCTGCCATGATGCTACTGAGTAACATCTTTTCACTTAAATTCAAGTGTGTCATGAGCAGTTTAAAGTGCCATCTGGACCAACCATACAGAAACATTTTCCTGACCCTTGATGACATCATATCAAGAAATAACCAAGAATCACTTTGTCATCTGCTTTACTTTTTATGTCAGCTGAAATCCATGACGGAGGTCAATTTGGACAGCAGAATCAATAGGATCATCTATAATCTCATGAAGAACTTCAACGGCATAATAGAGAAGCACCTTCACAACTGGGAAGATGGAAAAAGGGAGTGTGCTGTTTCTATCACAGATGAAAGTGAACGTTTAGCCCATGACCTCTGTATGAAAATTGTAGAAGGATTGACCAGGGCCACCAATCAATCACCTCTGAGCAAACATGACCTGGAGACCAAAGCATTGAAAACCATTACGGTGCATGACCTGATAAGGTGTGGTCAGCGGTCAACTGAAGCTTGCAATAGCTTTGATTTGGATCCACCTACGTGCTCACCTTCATCTGGATCTATTCAATGTGATACAGATAAAAAATTGTCATTTGACATCAAAGAACGACGCAAAGCGATGTCATTGTTTATTCAGAACATCTTCCTGAAAAATGAAGGGAGAAACGATCTCATTTCTTGCCTGCTCCCAGTCTTAAGATCTCCTATTAAAGAGGCCAACATCACAAGCACGCTGTTCTTCTCTGAGCTCCTACGTCATCCTGGACTCATCAAGGGAAATGTGGTGGAAGAATTAATCAACACCATCATTGGCAAGACCAGAAACTCAGATTTGGTGGAATGCACTGTAGCAGTGGAGGCAATCGGGAATGCCACAAGAGGTGCCCCAAAAGAAGTAACAGCAGTCCGAAATAGCATCTGTGAAGCTCTGCTAACAAAATTAGTGGACCACTGTGAGTCAACAGTCATCATAGAAATCTTAAAGACACTGTGCAAAATGGTAAGACTTTTGAGGCAACACAAACTTGGTGAGAACTTTGACAAAATCACAGAACTTTGTATATGTCTTCTCCACCACAACAAGCCCATGATACAAATGCACGCCGCTTCATTATTTGCCGATTTAGCAGAAAGCTACGACACAAAGATATTTGGAAGTTTTGAAACCAGTGTCGAAAACAGCCTGTCCACGCTATTTATCAAACTGCACTCCAGAAAGTCACCTGTTGCAGCAGCTGGGGTGGTGGGCTTATTCCACTCTCTCCCATACATTGGTTGCACAGACATGAAGACTCTCTTGGGAGGCCATTGTACTGGAGAAGCCAAGGAAAAGCTGTTGAGTCTTTATGAAGCATTAGGACGGAAGCAACCAAGACTTCTGAAAATGATGATGCTTGAGTCTACAAGGTTTTTAAGGACCAACAAAGAGAAGAATGCCGTGCTGAAACATCTGGAGATGCTGCGGGAAACAATTCCTCATGAAAACATGTCTCCAGAGGACCTGAAAGTAATCTTTAAAGACCTGCGCAAAATTCTTGGCCACCAAAAACCCTTAATTGCAGAGGCAGCTAATTCCGCAGTGGAATTGCTAGAAGCCAAATGGAAATCTTTTGGAAGCCTTGTCAAGAGGCCCTAAGCTAACAAAAATGCTCAGGGTAAGAAATACATTGACTTTGATTAGGGCTCAAAGAGAAAGTACAGCAGACCAACCCTGGACCTTCAGGAAAAGAAGTAACATTGAAGCCAGTGAAGAAGTGAAAAAAAAACACCCTGACCTCTAGACCGCCTTCACAGTCATGGCCACTTCTGTTTCAACATCTACAAGGCAACCTGAAAACACTTATTGTTTATATTATATTAATTAATAAAGTCATATAAAGACAAAAAGCAGCGATTATTATATTTTATTGAATTCCAAGTGAAGAAGGTAGAACTACAGACATAACTGATATCATGTCTGCAAAAAACAGGGTTGTCTGATCAGACACGTGAACCTGCTTTATTCCTCTTGTAGTGCCCCCAGCAATAATAATGCCCTCTATAGAGCCCGTAGTAATAGCAGTGCCCCAGTAGTGCCTCCTGTAGTACCCCCAGTATTAAAAATTACCCCATAGTGCTCTTAGTAGCATGCTCCCCAAGGGCCAGGGCAAGAAAAAAAAAAATTCCTGAGTGAATGATAGATAGATACTGTAGATAAATTGATAGATACAAAGTATATATATAAATTTATATTTTTATTTAAATATATATATATATATATATATACACTGTATATCTATCTATATATATATATATATATATTCGCACACACCCACACAGAATGAGCTGTGAAGGCGCTGTGTGTTTTTTTTTCATACTGTGTGCTTGGGGTGACGGGGTTATTAATATTTGGGCCGGGTACCTTTATAAGAAAGTTGGCAGGATTCGGCAGCAGTCGGCTGCACTCATGCCTTCGGGATGTGACTTGCAGGGCGGGACTCGGCAAGACTTGTCGGTACTTGGCTGTACCCGGCAAAACTCGGCTGTACTGCGCTCTTACTTCCGGGAATGGATGTGAGCGTGCACTCACGTAGCAGGGCAGCCTGCTCGTGCATCTCACTTCCTCCAGCGCAGCCCACAGATAGACAGACCTCTCCTAGCAGTTTTAGTGTAAGGTGAGAATTTAGGGTTTAGGAAGAATTAATATAAAATTTGAAGATGGCCACTAAGGTGATACTAATCACCTTTATCAAAATATAAAAAAAAAAATATGACAGTTATACTTTGATTCTTGTGGAACACCTAAAGGGTTAACAAAGTTAGTAAAATTAGTTTTGAGTAACTTGAGGGGTGCAGTTTCCACAATGGGGTCATTTATGGGTGGTTTCCACTATGTAAGCCATACAAAGCGACTTCAGACCTAAACTGGTATTTAAAAAGTGGGTTTTGGAAATTTTCTTAAACATTTTAAGAATTTCTTCTAAAATTCTAAGCCTTCTAATGTCCTAAAACAATAAAATTACATTTACAAAATGATGCCAACATAAAGTAGACATATGGGGAATGTTAAGTAATCAATATTTTATGAGGTATCACTTTCTGTTTTAAAAGAAGAGAAATTGAAATTTAGAAATTTGCTAATTTTTCCAAATGTTTGGTAAAATTGGGATTTTTTCATAAAATATGGTGATATATACTGACTCAAATTTATGAATATCATGAACTAAAATGTGTCACAAGAAAACAATCTCATAATGGCCTGGATAAATAAAAGTGTTCCAAAGTTGTTACCACATAAAGTGACACATTCAGATTTGCAAAAAATGGCATGGGCAGGAGGGCGAAAACTGGCCTGAGATAGGGGTTAAGCCAGTTCGAAACATTTAAGAGCCTAAACCCTAGGGGAAAATTGAAGGCCCCGTAGAGCTGGACTGTCTCAAGCCATATGTAAATAGTTGACGCCTGCTGAACGAATCTTCTTTTTTAAGCAGTCGTGACTGTGTTGGGGACACCACAGTTAAAGTAGGGGAGAGTGTAGTGCCCTGGAGCAGGGACACTCTGAAGTATGGACATTTGTGGACGTTTGCCTATTTCCCTTATGCAAAGTTAAAACTTCTTACTTTATTTCACCTGAAAGGATTAACTTGCACTGTTTAATACTGTGCAACTGCATTTCATATGTTGTGATATATTATCCTGTTCATTATCATTGTATTTGCAAGGCTCTGTGGAAAGGGTTAATGAAAACTGAGAGAATGTTAGGACTTTGACTAAGAAGCTGGTCATTTTCCACATCTACTATAGGGTTTAAAGAAGAGCATGTTTTAGAGGGAAAAGCCAGACTTGTTTACCACCAAAACCAGACAGCCTGACATGTGAATGTCTGGTTTTAGCTATGTTGTTATGTCTGGAAACTTGTTTTTGTCTGGAAAAACTGCTGTGTCATTGCTAGAGATGAGTGAATCGACGTTGACAAAGTGTAATTTGATCCGAATTTCTGGAAAAATTAGTTTTGCTTTGAATTTCCCCACGCTTTGCGGTAACGAATCACATGTCTTCCTAAAATGGCTGCTGCACGTGTTAGGACATGGAGCAAAGAACTCACAATGACATGCATGCAGCCAACACATCTACATCATCTACACTATAATAGAAGAACAGGGTGCAATAGGAGAGTGTACATCCTGGGTAATAGGAGTGATTCTATTACACCGTGCTGCACTAATTGGGGATCCAAATTGGTGTTATACTGCTGCTTTTAGGTTGTTTGCACTTTATGATACACCACTAATTCCAGCAAACCTTGCTTGTGATTGGGGTGCGAGTTCTTTGTGATACAGCCATTTACGGGGTGTATTAATACTAAAGATTTGTACGTCCCATTAGCCGTTCTTCGTTGATTTTACATTGTTACATTGTTTTTTGGGGGTGTATTAATAGAAAAAAAAAAAGGGAAAATATAAGTCATAATTGCCGTTCATCGGTGAACTTACATTGTACTACGGACATTTACCGGGTGTATTAATAGGATAGATACGTACATCCTGTTAGCCATCCTGCGTTGATTTTCCATAGTTTTTTTTCTTTTTTTGGTGAGGGGGTGGTGTATTAATAGAAAAAAAAAAGAAAAAATATATGTCATAATTGCCGTTCGGTGGTGAAGTTACATTGTACTTCAGCCATTTACGTGGTATATTAATAGGAAAGATACATACGTCCCATTAGCCGTTCTTCGTTGATTTTACATTGTTTAATTTTTTTGGGGGGTGTATTAATAGAAAAAAAAGGGGAAAATATAAGTCTTAATTGCCGTTCATCGGTAAACTTACATTGTACTACGGACATTTACGGGGTGTATTAATAGGATAGATACGTACATCCTGTTAGCCATCCTGCGTTGATTTTCCATTGTTTTATTTTTCTTTTTTTGGTGAGGGGGTGGTGTATTAATAGAAAAAAAAATGAAAAAATATATGTCACAAGTGCCGTTCGGTGGTGAAGTTACATTGTACGTCAGTCATTTACGTGGTGTATTAAAGGAAATATATGTACGTCCCATTAGCCATTCTGCGGTGAATTGTGATTGTTATATTTCTCTGTTTGGGGTGTATTAATAGGAAAAAAAATACATCTTAGTTGCCGTTCTGCTGTGAATTTTGATTATTTTTTGGGCGGGCAGTTTATTAATCAGGAAAAAAAATATACCATATTTTTAGCTTTATAAGACCCACCTGATTTTTGAGGAGGAAAATAAGAAAATAAATATTTTGAACCAAAAGGTGTGCTTTTGGTGGGTTTTGAAGTAATGGTGGTCTGTGGATTATGTGGGGATCTGTGGATGATGCACTGTTATGGGGGGATCTGTGAATGATACTGTTATGGGGGGGGGGGAATCTGTGGATGACACTGTTATGGGGTATCTGTGGATTACACTGTTATGGGGGATCTGTAGATGATACACAGTTATGGAGAGATCTGTGGAGGACACTGTTATGGGGGATCTGTGGATGACACTGTTATGGGGGGATCTGCGGATGACGCACTGTTATGGAGATGTGTGGATGATACACTGCTATGGGGCATGTGTGGATGACACACATATAGCATCTTATATAATGGGGGGGGGTCACTATTCACACAGGGACAATATACTGTGACACATATGATACTGTGACCAGCATAAGATCATCTTATGCTGGTCACAGTATCATATGTGTCACAGTATATTGTCCCTGAGTGGATAGTGACCCCCATTACACCACCGGGCACCCGCTCACAGCAGTCTTTATATGTAAAATCTTTTTATGTAATGCTCCAGCAATGGCTCTGCTTTCTTCTGGAGCATTCAGGAGCATGAATGAGTGAGTGAGGTTACGCTGCCGGCCTGCCTGCAGCTTTTATAGTGAGTACTACTACAAAGGATTGTGCTAGTTTAAAGCAGAGTCACTGCTTGAAGATTACATGAATGGACTTTACATATGAAAACTGCTGTGAGCAGGGCCCGGTGAAAAGGAGTACAGTGAGTGCATCGGGCCCCGCCGGTCTCCAGCCGCTCTTCCCTCCCTGCTGATACATCGGAGGCCGCGCTGTGCAGCATAGCGGCCAGCGATGTATCAGTGTCAGACATTGAAAAAGTGCACCATTCGCTTTATAAGACGAACTGCCATTTTACCCCCACTTTTAGGGGGGAAAAAGTGCGCCAAAATAGACATGTCCTATTAACCAGAAAAAAAAATATGTCTTAATTGCCGTTCAGCGGTAAAGTGACGTTGTACTACAGCCATTTACGTGGTGTATAAAAAGAAAATATATGTACGTCCCATTAGCCATTCTGCGGTGAATTGTGATTGTTATATTTCTTTTTTGGGGGTGCAATAATAGGAAAAAGAATACAACTTAATTGGCCTTCTGCGGTGAATTTAGATTTTTTTTTAGTTTACTAATCAGAAAAAAAACAATATATGTCTTAATTGCCGTTCAACGGTGAAGTTACATTGCACTACAGCCTTTTTTGGGGGGTATTATTTTAATTTAATTCTTTTATTATACAGTATGTCAGACAGACAGATGACAGGCCCCTCAAAGGGAATGGGCAGTGGCCAAAATGTTTCTGTCCCAGGCCTAAGCTCCCGCTGTCATCTAGCGGTCGTGTCTTGACCAACAACCCAGCAGTGCTTGAATGGTTGACTCAGTCTTCGACTTCATCGCGAGTGACATCAGACACTCCCAGCCAAGAGTCGGTGGGTTCCTCTAAAATGACGCTTAGTTGGCATGGCCCGGGAGCAGGCCCTGTGATCCCCCCCCACTACCTGTCCTGAACCTTCCTCTGTCATTTTCACTTCCCTGAGAAGCTTTATATACTGTAGGCTCGGCTCCACTTTTCAGCGAGGACGAGCTACTAGAGGACAGTCAGCAGCTACTGCCCAGCCAAGATCTGGAGGAGACATCCGCCGCTTCCTCCTGTAGGCAGGCAAGTAGTGATGATGAGAGTCGCGTAGGAGCAGGTGTTGCAAGAGGTCAGGCTCCTGGCCCTGAGACCGTTGAGGGGATATCAGTGACGTGCAGACAGTAGCAGATGATGAAATAGCCGATCGCACTTGGGAGCTGGTTCATCAGGAGAAGAGGGAGGCAGCGGTTGAGCCAGTAGGGTGGCAGCGTTGCTGTGAGTCAGCAGTGTGAGGTTGGTAGCCAAACATGCCCGGGGTAGACCACCCGCTTAACAGGAGTCTACCGGCCTGGAAGGCAGCGGTGCAGGGGTTCACAGAGGCAACGATAGCAGGCAGTCAGCGTGGAATGTAGGGGGGAAAATACCATACTCGGTGGTGTGGCAATTTTTTGTTAGGCCACCAGAGGAGGTGAACATTTCCCTTTGCCGAATTTGTGGACAGAAGTAGAAGTGTTGTAAGGGTGCCAATGCTGGCACCACAACCCTGCATACTCAACACATGCAGTGTCACCATACAGTGGCCTGGGAGAACTGTAACTCCGATGTGGTGGTCCAGCCTGCTGCAGTAACCACTGCATTACCCCGTGGTGTGCTCCCAATTTCATGCAGTCAAGGATCCACCACCGCCATTATTCTGATGCTGCCACCCGCCTGATGCCACACCTGCAGGTGCTCCTACTGCCAGCCACCATCTTCAGCTGGTACTGGTATTGCACCGCACCTTCCCACTCTCTCACTGGGCCGCTTTGTGGTCTCCTCATCCTGCTGCCACGTCACCACTCTGTGGTCTCCTCATGCTGCTATAGGCTCACCACTCTGTGGTCTCCTCATGCTCTTGCCACATCACCACTCTATGGTCTCCTCATGCTGCTGCCACATCACCACTCTGTGGAATCCTAATGCTGCTGCCAGCTCACTACTCTGTGGTCTCCTCATGCTGCTGACACCTCATCACTCTGTGGTCTCCTCATGCTGCTGCCTGCTCACCACTATATCACTGGGCCACTGCTATAGGCTCACCACTCTGTCGTCTCCTCATGCTATTGCCACATCACCACTCTGTGGTCTCCTCATGCTACTGCCAGCTCCCCACTCTATGGTCTCCTCATGCTGCTGCCACATCACCACTCTGTGGAATCCTAATGCTGCTGCCAGCTCACTACTCTGTGGTCTCCTCATGCTGCTGACACCTCATCACTCTGTGGTCTCCTCATGCTGATGCCACCTCACCACTATATCACTGGGCCACTCTGTGGTCTCCTCATGCTGCTGCCACCGCACCACTCTGTCATTGGGCCACTCTGTGGACTTCTCATGCTGTTCCCACCCTCCACACTCCATGACTGGGCCACTATTTTGCCTTTTTGGCCTCTTTGACATCATCATTTATTTGATCCTTCTTATGATCTGTCAGAAGGAAGGAAAAATAAGACGCACAATGGATCCTGTCTATGTAACAGCTGTGAGGCCTATATGAAATGGTAACATAACACTTGTTATGCCATATATCCCCACTTAGTTCCCCAACACAGTAGCACTGTCTCCTTTGTTCCCTCATTATTGTAGTGATTCCCCTTACTATCCCCACACAATAGTGATACCGATATTGCCCACCCAGATTAGTGCCTCCTCACAATAATGATGCCACTTAGTGCCTCCTCATAATAGTGGTACCTTTTAGTGCATCCTCACAATAATGATGCACTTAGTGCACTCTCACATTAACGATTTCCTCCCAGTGCACCCTTACAATAGGGATGTCCCTTACTGCACCCTTACAATAGGGATGTCTCTTAGGGCACCCTCACAATAGTGATGCCCCTTAGTGCACCCTCATAATAGTGATGGCCCTATAATGCCCCATCACAATAGTTATGCCCAATTAGTGAACCCCCAGAGTAGTGATGCCTCTTATTGCCCACTCACAATAGCAATTCCCTTTATTAATCCCTCAAAATAGTGATGCACTCTTAGTGCCCCCTCACAATGGTGATTTCATTAGTGCCCCTTCACAATAGCGATGCCATTTTTGTCCCCTCACAATAGTGATGCTCCTTAGTGCCCATTCACAATAGTGATGCCCCCTTAGTGCTCCTTCAGAATAGTGATGTCACACTACTATCCTCTCCAAATATTGATACCCCTTACTACCCCTCACAATAATGATGTCCTATTAGTACCCCTCAACACAGTTATGCCCCCTTAGTCTCAGCAGTCATTGAAGTTCAGTAGGCGGTGCAAGTCCCTGTTGTCCACTTTGAGGCACAACTCCTCCTCTGCTAAGAGAGATTCTGATCTCTTACCCCTTCAAATTACACAATTCTGCAGTCACCACTAGGGGGAGCTTAGAAAATTACTGCTTACTGTTCATACTGCATATAATATGTAGTGAGCTCCCTCTAGTGGTGACTGCAGCCAAGCAGAATAATCATTTCACTTTTAGGACTATGTACCGTAGTTGGAGCAATGTGTCCAAACAATGAAATTGTGGCTGTAAAAGAAACTGATTAGCACAGAATGTTGGACCTAGATTGACCTGATATTAAAGGTTAAAGTGGTTTTGTCACTACAGCAAGTGGGATTTATCATAAAGACAAAGTTAATACCAGCCACTTACTAATGTATTCTCATTACCCATATTGCTTCCTTAGCTAGCTTGATCTATTTTTCCATCAAACTATACAGTGCTCAGTTCCATGGTTATGACCACCCTGCAATCCGTCAGCGGCGGTGTTGATTGCACATTATAGGAAAAGGTTCAGGCCTCTCTGGTCACCAGGACCGTGGGAGCTCACATAGGTGCTTTTTTCTATAGTATGCAAGCATGCTCACCACTGTCGGATTTCGGGGTGGTCGTAACCATGGAAACAAGCAGTGTATAAATGTGATGGAAAGATGAATCCAGCCGGCAAAGAAGGCAATATGGACAATCACAATACATTAGTAAATGCCTTGTATTAACTTTCTCTACATAATAAATGCTATTTGCTGAAGTGACAAAATCCCTTTAAGTTTTCTGCTATTTTACCTGGTATCAGCCACTATGGTAAATGTATTCATGTAACAATTGTAGGTTACATAACTGGTTCATTTGCAAAACTGGCTCTGTAGACTCTCCCAAGCAGGGCCGGCGCTTCCATAGAGGCAAGGGGGGCAATTGCCCCCGGGCCCCGAGTCCTTAGGGGCCCCCGGCGCCGGTCCGCAAACTAGACTGTCTACTATTTTGCTGCAGCCGCCGGCCGGCTAACAGCGCACATGGACTAATAGAAAGGAGTGAGGAGGGGGCAGGGCCCGTGGCCGCTGTAAGCTACGCTCTGCTGCCTGAGCCTGCCTGTCTCTTTAAGAGAGCAGTGGCTGCTGGAGTGTAGCTGCCGCACAGGCACGTCTTCGTGTTTGACGTTGCCACTGAGCTCCGCCCCCAGAGAGAAGAAGGAAGGAGCGAGCGCCAGGCTCCAGCCAGCCACAGACTCAGTCTCTGCCAGGGAAGGCCCACACACAGCCTGAGCCAACTTCCAACAGGTAAGTGCAAAGATAACAACTGGATCCCATCTGCCACTGGCCCATGTTGGAGTTGGAGAAATGTGCCGGGGGGGAGGGAAGTGTGATGCCATGAGAGGGGGGGAGGGAAGTGTGCTGCCATAAGGGGGGGGGAGAAGCATATTGCCATGAGGGGGGGCGGGGGAGAAGCGTATTGACATGAGGGTGGGGGGGTGGGGGGAGAAGCGAATTGCCATGAGGGGGGAGAAGTGTATTGCCATGAGGGGGGAGAAGTGTATTGCCATGGGGGGGGGTGGGGGGAAGTGTATTGCCATGGGGGGGGGGGAGTGTGCTGCTATGAGGGGGAGGGAAGTGTGCTGCCATGAGGGGGGGGCCCCTTATTGTTTTTTGCCCCAGGGCCCCATTTGACCTAGAACCGGCCCTGCACCCAAGGGGGCAGCAAAAGCTTCAACCCTCTCCCAAAAGATGAGGTAGACAAACTAACAAGTTGAAATTCAGATCAGAACGGGAAACTAGTAAAGGCAGCGCTCCACACTGCGGCGGCCCTGACTAGAATCTCCAATATGTTCTGCACATAGGGCCAGTTCCAAGTAACAGAACATTCTTTAGATACATTGTAACCCTTTCCCTTTCACAGGGAGATGGAAATCTAAAGCGATAGATTGCTCTTTACAGAGCTGTAATTGGTGTAACCAACCGAGTGCCAAGCAACAAGCAATGGCTTAAGTGGCAATTCCTCAGAACCCCATCATTGTCATTGTCAGTGAAAAGAGTCCCATGTTGACAATATATTATGGAATTGCTCTTTAGGCAATCTTTTTTCTCTTCAAAATGATTTTCTAAATGTTGCTCTCACCCAGCTTTCCGCACACCCTAAATGACACTGATAGATCCATGGCCAAGCATAACGGATCTGCCTGGTTTCCGTTATGCAAGAGTTTGTTTTCTGTCCAGCATAACGGAAACAAGAAGGGTCCGTTATGCTTGGCCATAGACTTCTATTATGAGGATCAAAACGGAAAGCCTTTTCAGGGCTTCCGTTTTGAATTTCATTAAATTCCTTTACAATCCATAACAGAATTCCTACACAACTCGAACACCGAACTTGTAAAGTTCGGGTTTGCGAATCACTACTTATCTCTTTTCATTTATTTTTTTGCAGGCCGCAGTAGCAGCAGCCATACACAAAGTTGACATTCAAGGGCATGTAAGGCTGCACCTGATGACATCATAAAGAGCTTGGCAACTGATGAAATCATAAAGAGCTTGACAACTGATGACATCATAAAGAGCTTGGCTGCTGATGATGTCACAATGGTGTTGTAAAAACCCTGCCCTCGCCAGTCTGGCTCAGACTTGGCACTGGCTGTCGGCTGGTAACTAGCCCTTCTATTTATAGATTCGCAACTGGAGATATTAAGCATGTGAGGATCCTCACAATTCAGAGGTAAGTTACCACACCATATCTCACACAAGGACACCTCACCTATAGCAATACAAGGTGGTGTAGCTTTAGCCAAGGACTTTATGGGTGCCATGCTTTACCTTGCACCATCACTATTATGACCACCATCATCCTCATTCTCACAATGTCCTTTCATAACTGCACATTTAGGGTTAGGTTCACATTTGCATCTTCATTTCTGTTCTATCATAGGAACAGAGACACAAAAGTTATTGGCAGTGATGGATTCATCATATAAAGGACACTGTACGCCCTTTCCTACAGACCCTACTGTCTGTCATGGGCTTTGTGAGGCTTTCAATGCGGTGTCCATTACTTTATCATAAAAAATTTCCAGAATCCGCTATGGAGGCTCCTAAGACAACCTTCGTGAACCTTCCATAATTCTACAGCTGATGAAATAATAATGACACCATGGTTTCCAGGGTGTGTGCAGCTGATGACATCATAAAGAGACTGGCAGCTGTTAATGTTACAATGGTGCTGTAAGAACCCTGCTATCACTTGTGCAAAAGTGTAGTGCTGTTTCTGAAAGAAAGCAACCATATTTTTCAAATCCTGGACAACCCCTTTAAAATGGGTAGAAAAACAATGTTGCTTTTCTTAAACATAGCGCCTCACTAGCCCACAGGTTGTGCATGTATTGCAGCTTAGTTCAAAGAAGCTGAGGTACTGTTCAGTGCAATCTACACTATGCACAAGCATGGTGCAGTTTCTGGATGAATCCAGACATATTTTCCTTTGGTAATTAAACATTCCCGAGTCAGTTGGTGGTTGGTGATGGCCGATCCAGGCCATGTGAGACATTCCTACTGCTTCATTCATACAATGCAGAGAACTAACATTCATAAAATAAATGGATTAAGCATTAAAATTCATGATATTTAATAATGTCACATTATCTTTCCATGATAGATGCCTTGTAAAATCTTGAAGGCTTTGAACATGGGTCCATCACCTGGACGCCAATGTAAATACAAGATACTACTTGACTTTGTGGCAACCTTGGACCTGATGTCGGTGCCACTGTTTGAAGGTAGCATGTCGGCTATTGTGTCATCAATGGAGCCCAGCTACCTGATGAGCAAGATTGGCTTACTGGAAGAGTACCTGAGATTGCTGGAAGAATCAGAGATGATCAACGCCTTCAACTTCTTCTCCACCATATTATCTGCAAGAGAGGATGGTGTTCATTTTCTAACTAATGGTCTCATCGGTAAAATCTGCCAGCAAATGGTACTTGCCGAAAGCCAAAATCGACAGGATGTTACGGGCGCTGCCATGATGCTACTGAGTAACATCTTTTCACTTAAATTCAAGTGTGTCATGAGCAGGTTAAAGTGCCATCTGGACCAACCATACAGAAGCATTTTCCTGACCCTTGATGAAATCATATCAAGAAATAACCAAGAATCACTTTGTCATCTGCTTTACATTTTATGTCAGCTGAAATCCATGACGGAGGTTAATTTGGACAGCAGAATCAATAGGATCATCTATAATCTCATGAAGAACTTCAACGGCATCATAGAGAAGCACCTTAACAACTGGGAAGATGGAAAAAGGGAGTGTTCTGTTTCTATCACAGATGAAAGTGACCGTTTAGCCCATGACCTCTGTATGAAAATTGTAGAAGGATTGACAAGGGCCACCAAACAATCACCTATGAGCAAACATGACCTGGAGACCAAAGCATTGAAAACCATTACGGTGCATGACCTGATAAGGTGTGGTCAGCGGTCAACTGAAGCTTGCAATAGCTTTGATTTGGATCGACCTACGTGCTCACCTTCATCTGGATCTATTCAATGTGATACAGATAAAAGATTGTCATTTGACATCAAAGAACGACGCAAAGCGATGTCATTGTTTATTCAGAACATCTTCCTGAACAATGAAGGGAGAAACGATCTCATTTCTTGCCTGCTCCCAGTCTTAAGATCTCCTATTAGAGAGGCCAACATCACAAGCACCCTGTTCTTCTCTGAGCTCCTACGTCATCCTGGACTCATCAAGGGAAACGTGGTGGAAGAATTAATCAACACCATCATTGGCAAGACCAGAAACTCAGATTTGGTGGAATGCACTGTAGCAGTGGAGGCAATCGGGAATGCCACAAGAGGTGCCCCAAAAGAAGTAACAGCAGTCCGAAATAGCATCTGTGAAGCTCTGCTAACAAAATTAGCGGACCACCGTGAGTCAACAGTCATCATAGAAATCTTAAAGACACTGTGCAAAATGGTAAGACTTTTGAGGCAACACAAACTTGGTGAGAACTTTGACAAAATCACAGAACTTTGTATATGTCTTCTCCACCACAACAAGCCCATGATACAAATGCACGCCGCTTCATTATTTGCCGATTTAGCAGAAAGCTACGACACAAAGATATTTGGAAGTTTTGAAACCAGTGTCGAAAACAGCCTGTCCACGCTATTTATCAAACTGCACTCCAGAAAGTCACCTGTTGCAGCAGCTGGGGTGGTGGGCTTATTCCACTCTCTCCCATACATTGGTTGCACAGACATGAAGACTCTCTTGGGAGGCCATTGTACTGGAGAAGCCAAGGAAAAGCTGTTGAGTCTTTATGAAGCATTAGGACGGAAGCAACCAAGACTTCTGAAAATGATGATGCTTGAGTCTACAAGGTTTTTAAGGACCAACAAAGAGAAGAATGCCGTGCTGAAACATCTGGAGATGCTATGGGAAACAATTCCTCATGAAAACATGTCTCCAGAGGACCTGAAAGTAATCTTTGAGGACCTGCGCAAAATTCTTGGCCACCAAAAACCCTTAATTGCAGAGGCAGCTAATTCCGCAGTGGAATTGCTAGAAGCCAAATGGAAATCTTTTGGAAGCCTTGTCAAGAGGCCCTAAGCTAACAAAAATGCTCAGGGTAAGAAATACATTGACTTTGATTAGGGCTCAAAGAGAAAGTACAGCAGACCAACCCTGGACCTTCAGGAAAAGAAGTAACATTGAAGCCAGTGAAGAAGTGAAAAAAAAACCACCCTGACCTCTAGACCACCTTCACAGTCATGGCCACTTCTGTTTCAACATCTACAAGGCAACCTGAAAACACTTATTGTTTATATTATATTAATTAATAAAGTCATATAAAGACAAAAAGCAGCGATTATTATATTTTATTGAATTCCAAGTGAAGAAGGTAGAACTACAGACATAACTGATATCATGTCTGCAAAAAACAGGGTTGTCTGATCAGACAAGTGAACCTGCTTTACTCCTCTTGTAGTGCCCCCAGCAATAATAATGCCCTCTATAGAGCCCCTAGTAATAGCAATACCCCAGAGTGCCCCAGTAATGCCTCCTGTAGTACCCCCAGTATTAAAAATTACCCCATAGTGCTCTTAGTAGCATGCTCCCCAAGGGCCAGGGCAAGTAAAAAAAAACAAAGTAAAAAAAAATACCTGAGTGGATGATAGATAGATACTGTAGATAAATAGATAGATACAAAGTTTATATATAAATTTATATATTTATTTAAATATATATACCGTATTTTTCGCCATATAAGACGCACTTTTTCCCCCCCAAAAGTGGGGGGAAAATGGCAGTGCGTCTTATATGGTGAATGCTACCATTTTCCTATTGCTAAAGCAGATACATCGCACAGCCTGCGATGTATCAGCATGGAAGGAGGAGGGGGCGGAGCCTGGCAACACGCGGCAGGCGGCCCGCCGCTAACAGCGTGACTGCTTTCATAACATTTATAATCTTTAATCATATCCCCTTATTCCCTATAAGCCCAATACAGTAGCGCTCTGCTAACCTGCTATACCGATCCTCTAGCAGGCAGAGCGGTGCTGTGTAACGCCCTCACTGACGCCATCTGCCTGCTCCTTTCACTTTATGAATGAAGCAGGAGGAGCAGGCAGATGACGTCAGTGAGGACGCTACACAGCAGCTCTGCCGCCGCACCGCTCTGCCTGCTAGAGGATCGGTATAGCAGGTTAGCAGAGCGCTACTGTACTGGGCTTATAGGGAATAAGGGGACATGATTAAAGATTATAAATGTTATGAAAGCAGTCACGCTGTTAGCAGCGAGCCGCCCGCCGCGTGTTGCCAGGCTCCGCCCCTAAGCAGTCACTATGGGCCAGATGTTTTAGAAAAGGGGCATCTTTGGATGGCAATGTAATGGGGGCACCTGTGGATGACACTGTAATTGGGGTGATCTGTGGATGACACATATGGCATAAGATGCTATATATGTGTCATCCACAGAGCCAATCCATTACAGTGTCATTCATAAATGCCCCCATCACAGTGCTATCCACAGATCCCCCATCACAGTGCTATCCACAGATCCCCCATTACAGTGTCATCCGCAGATCCCCCCATAACAGTGCCATCCACATCTCCCCCACATAACAGTGCCATCCACATCTCCCCCACATAACAGTGCCATCCACAGATCCCCCCATAACAGTGCCATCCACATCTTCCCCACATAACAGTGCCATCCACAGATCCCCCCCATAATACTGTCATGCACAGACCACCATTACTTCAAAAGCACACCTTTTGGTTAAAACATTTTTTTTTCTTATTTTTCTCCTCAAAAACCCAGGTGCGTCTTATAGGCCGGTGCGTCTTATAGGGCGAAAAATACGGTGTGTATATATATATATATATATATATATATATATTCACACACCCACACAGAATGAGCTGTGAAGGCGCTGTGTGTTTTTTTTAATTCATACTGTGTGCTTGGGGTGACGGTGTTATTAATATTTGGGCCGGGTACCTTTATAAGAAATTTGGCAGGATTCGGCAGCAGTCGGCTGCACTCATGCCTTCGGGAAGTGACTTGCGGGGCGGGACTTGGCAAGACTTGTCGATACTTGGCTGTACCCGTCGAAACTCGGCTGTACTGCGCTCTCACTTCCGGGAATGGATGTGAGCGTGCACGCATGTAGCAGGGCAGCCTTCTCGTGCGTCTCCAGTCCCCCAGCGCAGCCCACAGATAGACAGACCTCTCCTAGCAATGCAGTTTTAGTGTAAGGTGAGAATAGGCGCTTTGGGAGACAAATTAAATTATTTTAAGGGTTGAGGAAGAATTAATATAAAATTTGAAGATGGCCACTGTTGAGGAAGGGTGGCGTGAATATATATATATATATGCATGCCCCGGCAGGCATGAATATATATATTAGGCATAACTAAGCCACTAATAAGCAATGTGCGCAGATGTGCCCAACATCTGCGCACATCTGCCTTTGTTATTCCCCAGGGGCTCAGTGCTGCCCCTGTGGGAATATGGGCATGTGTCCCTCTAAATGCCCCCTTAAATTAATATTTATAATATATATATATATTCCCCATTATATATGCCCCCCACTACTCCATAGGCCCCTTTTAGATGTCCCTTCTGTGACCTTAGACCAGTTACATCAATGTGAATGTGCCCCAAGCAGGCGCGGTGACGTCATTTCACCGCGCCGGCCCACGTGTCCCTCACAGTGGTGCGCGCTCGCGCGCCACTGTGTGGGCGGTGCGGCAGTGCGGGCTGCCGGACATATAAGTCCGGCAGGCCCTGCACTGGGCAGATTGCGCCGGCCGTCCACAGAAGAAGAGAATCATCCCCTAGAGGACGAGCACCCCTGGACAACGAGCATATTATACTGGGACAGGCTGAGTAACCCCTGGGCAACGAGCATTTATCATTAACCCCCTACACCCCTACCACTATACCACCACCGCTCTATCCCCTGGTTAACCCCTTCACCCCTATCCCACCAACGACCCCTGAACCCCATAACCACTACCCCACCAACGTTTCCTCCCCTGAAATACCCCTTAAACTAACCTCTGCCATTAACCCCTGCTTCCCCAGAGGGCTTATTAACCCTTAATCACATATACCCCTTTGTGCTGCTGCCACCTTAACCCTTTCCTTGCTTCCCTGTACCCCAGTTAATACAGCAGCTTAACCCCTTGGTACCCAGTATCCCTACAGAACCCCTTGCTGGTTACCTCTGCTGGTCAGGATAAAATTGCCCCTAGGGACAGGTTAGTGCCAGGCGGGGTTGGGCGGTCAAGTATATGTGTGTGTGTATCTTGTATTAGCTAGTGTTGTGGGTGGAATTTGGGATTGTGTAGTGTAGTTAGTATTGTATTTGTAGTGTTGGGTTATTTAGTATATATCTGTGTGTGTCAGTATTAATAAATACCGTGGTTTTAGCAGTCGTGTGTAGCGTGTATTTGTTAGTGTTTAGCGTAGTGAGTTAGGCGCATGCAGATAGTAAGTGTAAGCGACTTGGTGATGTGCTAGGCAATAGAGTTGTGTTGTTAAGGACTAGAGATGAGCGAACATTTAAAAAAAGTCCGTTGTTCGGGGTTCGGGTGGTGGTTAATTGCGCATCCCGTTATGGATTCCACAATAGCGCATATGGAATCCATAAGGGGCGGCTGCCACCAACCCGAACTGTAGAACAGCTGAAGGACCTGGCGTGACGTCACTGTCATGTGATCGGTGCAGGGGGCGTGGCTCAGCACGGGATCAAATCCGTGCTGAGCCACGCCCTGCACTGATCACATGACAGTGATGTCACGCCAGGTCCTTCAGCTGTTCTACAGTTCGGGTTGGTGGCAGCCGCCCCTTATGGCTTCCATATGCGCTATTGTGGAATCCATAACGGGATGCGCAATTAACCACCACCCGAACCCCGAACAACGGACTTTTTTTAAATGTTCGCTCATCTCTATTAAGGACATAAATAGGCGTGACTATCTATAGACGGTTTACGCTTATTTATGAATATTAATTACTGATAGCCGCTTAATATTGGTAATTAATATTCCCCCTTACAGCCACTAAGGTGATACTAATCACCTTTATCAAAATATGGAAAAAAAAAATATGACAGTTATACTTTAACTTCTTTCCGACCGCCTCACGCAGGATTGCGTCCTGCGGGCGGTCGGTTCATTCCTCCGAGACGCGAGATGACGCGCGTTTGAGCCCGGTGGAACGCAAATGGAACGCACCGCCGGGCTCATGAGAAGTGAGTCACCAGCCTGCCAGCCAATGATCAGCGCTGGCAGGCTGGTGATTTTCAAAATCACCTATGGAAAAAGGTGATATAAGTTTTATTAACAAATATATGGGTTTTATAAGGGATCTGTGCCATGTGCTGGGTCCTTTTCATCGGTTGGACCCAGCACAGAGCACAGATCCCAAGTAAGTGCACCAATCACTACACATCAGGCCCTGATCACCCACCATCACCCTAATTAACCCCTTGATCACCTGTCAATACATAGTGAAAGGTAAAAAAGTGATCAGTGTCACTTTTGTGAACTGTCACTTTTTTTTTTTCCACCAGTATTGAATGCTAGGTTTAGGTTAGTTTAGGTCCCTTTGGTAGGTAGTTAGCGTTAGCGCCCAGCCCACCGCACCGCAGTCACTGATTCGCTGATTAGCGTAGCGCTACTCAGCGTTTGTACTTTTATAGTATCTGTAAGTGATCAGAACTGATCACGGTCAGATATATAATAGTACTAGTGTCACTTAGTTCGCCCTCCACCCCAAACGCAGTGTTTGCCCGATCAGACCTGATCGGTCGCCCACACCTGCGTTCACCCACGCCCGCCCCGCCGCAGTGACAAAAAATTTTTTTTGTATCACTGCACAATCACTTCACAAGCGCTGCGGCGATAAAAAAATCAGTTTTGATCTTTTTATCAATCGCAGCGGCTTCTGTACTCGCTACACTCCCATTTGTAAGACAGGCTTGCTTTTTTCTTGGGTAGTCTCAGGGAATACCCCTAAATTTAGACGCCCAAATGTCAAACAAGGGGTATTCCTCTGAAGAGGCCTACAGGATTCTGACCCAGTCGGATGAGGAATGGGAACCCTCATCTGACGAATCTAGCGGGTCAGAATACGAACCTGTAGAGAGCAGTGGCAGTCTGACCCAAAGTTCGGACGAGGAGGTTGAGGTCCCTGATACCACCAGGCGTACCCGGCCCCGTGTTGCTAGACCGCAGGTTGCGCAGGATCCGCTTCAAGGGCAGCAGAGTGGGGCTGGCGCTGCCGGATTACGTGGTGAGGCATACACCAGCAGCGCAGCCCGTCCTGGACCTAGTACCAGCACTGCCGTACAACATGGTGAAGTGGCGAGCACCAGAAGGGCAGTAGAAGCTGGTGCGGTGGCACGTGCAGTAGTTTCCCCGTCGCAGCCACCGCAAAGACAGGCCCGTAGAGCCCCTAGAGTCCCTGAGGTGCTGGCAAATCCTGATTGGCAGCCCCCAACTTCAGCCGCACCAGTAGTTCCCCCTTTCACCGCCCAGTCAGGAGTTCGGGTGGAGACAGCTCAGATAGGATCGGCGCTGGGGTTTTTGAGCTGTTCTTCACTGCGGAGCTCTATGACTTAGTCGTGGCAGAAACAAATCGGTATGCCACTCAATTTATAAACGCCAACCCGGGAAGCTTCTATGCCCAGCCTTTCCGGTGGAAACCAGTCCAAGTTTCCGAACTTAGAACTTTTCTGGGCCTTCTCCTCAACATGGGCATTACAAAAAACATGAATTGCGGTCATATTGGTCCACGAACCCAATTCATCACATGCCCATGTACTCTGCTGCCATGTCCAGGACACGTTTTGAGACCATCCTGCGTTTCCTGCACTTTAGTGACAACACCACCTCCCGTCCCAGAGGCCACCCAGCTTTTGACCGGCTCCACAAAATTCGGCCCCTCATAGACCATTTCAACCTGAAATTTGCAGATTTGTATACCCCTGCACAAAACATCTGCGTAGACGAGTCCCTAATACATTTTACCGGGCGCCTTGGCTTCAAGCAGTACATCCCAAGCAAGCGCGCCCGGTATGGGGTCAAATTGTATAAGCTCTGTGAAAGGGCCACAGGCTATACGCACAAATTTCGGATCTATGAGGGAAAAGATCAGACCCTGGAGCCGGTCGGTTGCCCTGACTACCTGGGGAGCAGTGGGAAGATAGTCTGGGACTTGGTGTCACCCTTATTCGGCAAGGGGTACCATCTTTATGTGGACAACTTTTACACAAGTGTGGCCCTCTTCAAGCATTTGTTCCTAGAACAGATTGGCTGCTGTGGCACCGTGCGACCTGAGTCGCCGGGGCTTCCCCAACGGCTCATTACCACCAGACTTGCAAGGGGCAGAGGGCTGCATTGTGTAACGAAGAACTGCTCGCGGTGAAATGGAGAGACAAGCGTGGCGTTTACATGCTCTCCTCCATTCACGCAGACACGACAGTCCAAATTGAGCGGGCAACCAGTGTCGTTGAAAAGCCCCTCTCAGTCCACAACTATAACCTCCACATGGGAGGGGTGGACTTCAACGACCAGATGTTGGCCCGTATTTGATTTCCGACGCACCAGACGCTGGTATAAAAAGGTGTCTGTATATTTATTTCAATTGGCTGCCTATAATAGTTATGTTCTCTACAGTAAGGCTGGGAGAACAGGATCCTTCCTCAAATTTCAGGAAGAGATCATTTCGGAACTCCTGTATCCAGGAGGTTCCGTGGCCCCATCCACCAGTGTAGTTAGCCGTCTACACGAGCGGCACTTCCCCAGCGTTGTGCCTGGTACCTCAACCCAACCGCCACCCGAAAAAGATGTCGTGTCTGTAGCAGGAGTGGAATAAGGCGTGACACCCGTTATTTCTGTCCTGACTGTCCTGACCACCCTGCCCTATGCCTAGGGAGTGTTTCCGGAAGTACCACACTCAGGTACACTTAGGGACCTAGGGACAGCACATCACAGGTAGTTTTACAATCAGGCTCAAGGGTCTCTCAGGATACTAGGTTTTGAGAGACCCTAACACATAGGGGACGGTGCTGCTGTGCTACTGCAGAAGTGTGAAGCGGTAGAAACCTCTCCTTTCACTTGGGATAACGTGTATAGTGTACTTCTCACCATCTCTGTGTGATTTACACTTTACACATTGTCCCATGGGAAAGGAGAGGTTTCTGCTAGGAAAATAAAGAGTGAAATGGTTAAAAAAAGAAAAAAAATTAAACAGGTAGCAAGAAAAAAATATCTTGAGTTAGTTCAGGTTTTAAAAGTTCCGTTTTTTTCATGTTCAGGCTTTATTCATGTTTTATAAAGTTTGTAACGTTCAAGTTATGTGCCTGCTGCCTGTTTTTTCTTCTTTTTTTTTCCCTAACCACCCTTTATTTTCCAGGTAGATCAACGGACCAACCGATGAAAACGCCGCAGCACTGATGTGAATTCTGAGAGAAGCATTGCGCTGCTGTCAGAAGACACGTGAAGTCGGTGTATGCGGCGCTGCAAGACGAGATTTCTCCTCTGCAGGACAGGTACGTTTGCCCAGGCATATGAGCTGAGGAGAGGTGTTGGAGTTCATATGCTTTGGCAAACACTTTGTATCGAAAAATCTGGCAAAGATGTCTTCCTCCACACCGATCGTTTGATCGATGTGAATGGAGAAATCACGTTTGCCAGGACATAGGAGCTGAAGTGGGTATGGATGTTTGGGCGGAGCCCCTATGTCCTGGCAATCGCCAGGCCCCTCTATTTTTTTTGCATATTTTTTGGCAGAGATTTTTTCATCCACATCGATCGATGCGAATGAGGAAATCTGTGCCGTTCATTTTCTTCCAGCCCAGAAGCTGAACGGAAAAAAATCTCATTACCCGTATGCTCAATATAAGGAGAATAGCAGAAACTCCTAATGCTGGCCATACATGTAATGATTGCGGAGACCCTCAAATGCCAGAGCAGTACAAAAACCTCACATGTGACCCCATTTTGGAAAGAAGACACCCCAAGGTATTCGCTGAGGGGCATATTGAGTCCATGAAAGATTGAATTTTTGTCACAAGTTAGCGGAAAGGGAGACTTTGTGTGAAAAAACAAAAAAATCGAATTCCGCTAACTTGTGCCAAAAAAAAATCTTGTATGAACTCACCATGCCCCTCACAGAATACCTTGGGGTGTCTTCTTTCTAAAATGGGGTCACATGTGGGTATTTATACTGCCCTGGCATTTTAGGAGCCCTAAAGCGTGAGAAGAAAAATGCGTAAAAATGCCATCCTAAAAGGTACTCATTGGAATTGGGGCCCCTTTGTGCATCTTGGCTGCAAAAAGTGCCACACATGTGGTATCGCCATACTCAGGAGAAGTAGGGCAATGTGTTTTGGGGTGTATTTTTACATATACCCATGCTGGGTGAGAGAAATATCTCTGTAAATTGACAACTTTGTATAAAAAAATGGAAAAAGTTGTCATTTACAGAGATATTTTCACACCCAGTATGGGTATATGTAAAATACACCCCAAACACATTGCCCTACTTCTGCCGAGTGCGGCGATACCACATGTGTGGCACTTTTGCAGCCAAGATGCGCAAAGGGCCCTAAATCAATGAGTACCTTTAGGATTTCACAGGACATTTCTACTCATTTGGATTCCAAACCGCTTCTCACGCTTTAGGGGCCCCTAAAATGCCAGGGCAGTAAAAATACCCCACAAGTGACCCCATTTTAGAAAGTAGACACCCCAAGGTGTTCTGTGAGGGGCATAGTGAGTTCATGTAAAATTTTATTTTTGTCACAAGTTAGTGGAATATGAGACTTTGTAAGAAAAAAGAAAAAAAAAAAAAAAACATTTCCGCTAACTTGTGACAAAAAATAAAAACTTCCATAAACTCACTATGCCCATCAGCGAATACCTTAGGGTGTCTACTTTCTGGAATGGGGTCACTTGTGGGGTATTTTACTGTCCCGGCATTTTAGGGGCCCCTAAAGCGTGAGAAGGAGTTTGGAATCCAAATGCGTAAAAATGCCCTGTGAAATCCTAAAGGTACTCATTGGATTTAGGGCCCCTTTGCACGTCTTGGCTGCAAAAAAGTGCCACACATGTGGTATCGCCATACTCAGGAGAAGTAGGGCAATGTGTTTTGGGGTGTATTTTTACATATACCCATGCTGGGTGAGAGAAATATCTCTGTAAATTGACAACTTTGTATAAAAAATGGAAAAAGTTGTCATTTACAGAGATATTTCTCACACCCAGTATGAGTATATGTAAAAATACACCCCAAACCATTGCCCTACTTCTGCCGATCTGGCGATACCACATGTGTGGCACTTTTGCAGCCAAGATCGCAAAGGGTCCTAAATCAATGAGTACCTTTAGGATTTCACAGGACATTTCTACTCATTTGGATTCCAAACCGCTTCTCACGCTTTAGGGGCCCTAAATGCCAGGGCAGTAAAAATACCCACAAGTGACCCCATTTTAGAAAGTAGACACCCCAAGGTGTTCTGTGAGGGGCATAGTGAGTTCATGTAAAATTTTATTTTTTGTCACAAGTTAGTGGAATATGAGACTTTGTAAGAAAAAAGAAAAAAGAGAAAAAAAAAACAACATTTCCGCTAACTTGTGACAAAAAATAAAAACTTCCATAAACTCACTATGTCCATCAGCGAATACCTTAAGGTGTCTACTTTCTGGAATGGGGTCACTTGTGAGGTATTTTTACTGTCCCGGCATTTTAGGGGCCCCTAAAACGTGAGAAGGAGTTTGGAATCCAAATGCGTAAAAATGCCCTGTGAAATCCTAAAGGTACTCATTGGATTTAGGGCCCCTTTGCACGTCTTGGCTGCAAAAAAGTGCCACACATGTGGTATCACCATACTCAGGAGAAGTAGGGCAATGTGTTTTGGGGTGTATTTTTATATATACCCATACTTTGTGTGATAAATACCGCTGTAAACGACAACTTTTTAAAAAAATTTATTCAAAGTTGTCAATTTACAGTGATATTTCTCTCACCCAGCATGGGTATATGTAAAAATACAACTCAAAACACATTGCCCTACTTCTCCTGAGTACGGCGATACCACATGTGTGCCACTTTTGCAGCCAAGATGTGC
Source organism: Bufotes viridis (assembly GCA_033119425.1). NCBI lineage: Eukaryota > Metazoa > Chordata > Amphibia > Anura > Bufonidae > Bufotes > Bufotes viridis. The sequence goes on along the minus strand of CM065589.1, from coordinate 206,886,874 downwards.
AAGGGGCCCTAATTCCAATGAGTACCTTTAGAGATTTCACAGAGCATTTCTACGCATTTGGATTCTCACGCTTAGGGGCCCCTAAAATGCCAGGGCAGTAAAAATACCCCACAAGTGACCCCATTTCGGAAAGTAGACACCCTAAGGTATTCGCTGATGGGCATAGTGAGTTCATGGAAGTTTTATTTTTGTCACAAGTTTGCGGAAAATGAAATTTTTGAAAAAAAAAAAAAACATTTCCGCTAACTTGTGACAAAAATAAAAACTTCCATGAACTTACTATGCCCCTCAGTGAATACCTTAGGGTGTCTACTTTCCGAAATGGGGTCATTTATGGGGTGTTTATACTGTCTGGGCATTGTAGTACGTCAGGAAACAGGACAGGTGCTCAGAAAGTCAAAGTGCGGAAATTCACTTTTTGCACCATAGTTTGTAAAAGCTATAACTTTTACCCAAACCAATAAATATACACTTATTGCATTTTTTTTATCAAAGACATGTAGAACAATAAATTTTGAGAAAAATTTGTAGAGAAATGTAGTTTTATTTGACAAATTTTCAAACAGAAAGTGAAAAATGTCATTTTTTTGCAAAAATTTCGGTAATTTTTGATTAATAGCAAAAAAAGTAAAAATGTCAGCAGCAATGAAATAGCACCAAATGAAAGCTCTATTAGTGAGAAGAAAAGGAGGTAAAATTCATTTGGGTGGTAAGTTGTATGGCCGAGCAATAAACGGTGAAAGTAGTGTAGTGCAGAATTGTAAAAAGTGGCCTGGTCATTAAGGGTGTTTAAGCTAGGGGGGCTGAAGTGGTTAATTCTTGTGGAACACCTAAAGGGTTAACAAAGTTAGTAAAATTAGTTTTGAGTAACTTGAGGGGTGTAGTTTGCACAATGGGGTCATTTATGGGTGGTTTCCACTATGTAAGCCATACAAAGCGACTTCAGACCTAAACTGGTATTTAACCCCTTAAGGACGCATGACGTACCGGTACGTCATGGTTTCCGAGTCCTTAAGGACCCATGAGGTACCGGTACGTCATATCTTTAAAATGCAAGTGCGGCGCGGCAGGGGTTAATAGTAACAGGATGTCCGCTGAAATCATTCAGCGGGCATCCTGTCACAACGCTGAGGGGGGTCATTTGACCCCCCCGTATCGGCGATCGCAGAAAAACGCAGGTCAATTCAGACCTGCAGTTTGCTGCGTTTCCGGTCCATTCGGGTCTCCCCCCCCCCCCACTCCACCACCACTTTTTTTTTTTTTTTTCTTTTTTCGTGCGCTTACTGTGGTCGGCACTTTTAGCGTCCGGCCACCGTTAGCGCATCGCCCACCCCACCGCTGATCAGTGCCGGACGGCTGATCAGCTAGTTTGAACTTAATTTTTTTTTTTTTCTAACACTTGTCCATTTTTTTCTTATTATTAGTACGTGAACACCCGCCCCCACACACACGCACATACAATAAAGTTTGACACACACGCACATACACGCACACACATACCCATGGCCCGCCGGATGTTCTCGGCGGAGGAGGCATATGCCCAGATACTCTCCGACACCGAGAGTGCCAGTGAGGATGACCCCACGTTCCTCCTTTCATCCGCATCCTCCTCTTCATCATCTGATGATGATGAGCCCCCAAGGCGGCGCAGACGCTGCCAGGCGGAGACAGGGCCCACACATGCTAGGGAACCCGTGGCCCACACCAGTACGAGCAGCCCTGGGGTTCGTACTGGTTTCCTGGCCCACCAAATAAGCGCACCGAAGCCCCCCACCGGTGAACTTAGCTGGTGACCCACTGGTGAATCTGATGGTGGAGCAGACGAATCTGTATGCCCAACAGTTCGTCGCTCAGCACCCAGGCTCCTTTTCGGCTAGACCCGGTGGCTGGACGCCAGTCAGTGCAGCCGAGATGAGGACGTTTTGGGGCCTCGTGCTGCACATAGGTCTAGGGCAAAAACCCAGTGTCAGGCATTACTGGAGTGGGGACGTCCTCTATCAGACCCCACTGTACAGTATGGCCATGACGCGTCCCAGATTCGAGGCCATCCGGAAATGCCTGCATTATGCAGATAATGCAGCATGTCCCCCCCAAGGTGATCCTGCCTATGACCGGCTGTATAAGATACGGCCGATCATCGATCATTTCGGGGCCAAGTTTGCACAGGCCTATGTACCTAGAAGGGAGGTCGCGGTTGATGAGTCTCTCGTTGCTTTCAAGGGGAGACTCAGTTTCCACCAATACATTCCCACTAAGCGAGCGAGGTATGGCGTGAAAATGTACAAAATTTGTGAGAGTACCTCAGGGTACACTTACAAATTTCGTGTTTACGAGGGACGAGATTCCCGTATTCAACCCCCAGAATGTCCCCCCACTCTGGGTGTTAGCGGGAAACTCGTGTGGGACCTTGTGCACCCACTGCTGGATAAGGGTTACCACCTGTATGTGGATAACTTTTATACCAGTATTCCCTTGTTCAGGTCCCTTGCCGCCAGATCCACGTTCGCTTGTGGGACCGTGCGGAAAAATCAGCGTGGCCTCCCTACCTCCCTCCTCCAGGTACCTACCTATCCCCAGAGGTGAGACCCGTGCCCTTACCAGCGACAACCTGTTGTTGGTCAGGTATAAGGACAAGAGGGATGTCCTTATCCTGACCACAATCCATGGTAACGGCACCACCCCAGTCTCTGTGCGAGGTACCACGGCAACGGTCCTCAAGCCCGATTGTATCGTCGACTACAATCGGTATATGGGAGGAGTTGATCTATCTGATCAAGTCCTCAAACCATATAATGCCATGCGGAAAACCCGGGCATGGTACAAAAAGGTACAGGTTGCCATGTACAACGCTTTTGTACTATCTCGAAGCGCTGGCAGCACAGAGACTTTCCTCCAGTTCTATGAGGCAGTCCTCAAGGACCTGATCTTTTCAGACCGGGAAAGAGCAGGTCGGAGTACCTCGGGAATTGGAGGGGCCCGGATCGTCCCTGGCCAACATTTTCCAGGTGTGGTCCCCCATACTGGAAAGAAGGGACAAACCCAAAAAAGATGCAGAGTGTGTCACAGGAGGGGGATACAGAAAGACACCACCACTTGCCCCGATCACCCGGACCTCTGCGTTATCAATTGCTTCAGGGAGTATCACACTTCCATGGAGTACTAAATTTTTATAATTCCCGACAGTCCCCTAGAGAACATAAAAAACTATGGCTCTCAGACTTTGGAGACACTGGAACAAATTTTTGTCACAAAAATATTAGTTTTAGTGCAGGCATCCTCAAACTGCGGCCCTCCAGATGTTGTAAAACTACAACTCCCAGCATGCCCAGACAACCTACAGTGGGAATTGTATTTTTACAACATCTGGAGGGCCGCAGTTTGAGAATGCCTGCTTAGTCTCTCCAAAGTATGAGAGCCATACACATTGGGCATCGCCGCGTACGTAAAAAACTTGTCTATAAATATACCCCATAAACTAGCCCTTCGATAAATGCCGTCCAAAAAAATCTAATAAAAACCATGTAAAAAAAGCCATTTTTATTTTCACCTTGGATCTCAAAAAGTGTAATAAAAAGCCATTAAAAAGTCATATGCACCCCCAAATAGTGCCAATCAAACCGCCATCTCATCCCGCAAAAAATGAGCCCCTAAATTAGATAGTCGCCTAACCAAAAAAAATAAAAATTTAGCTCCCAGGCTATGGAGATACTAAAATAATTTTTTTTTGTTCCTCAAATGATGATATAGTATAATTTGTTTAGATTTTACAGTAGACATATTAGGTATCGCCTCGTCCATAACAATATGCCCTATAAAAATAACATTTAACCCAACCCCCCCGGATGAACAGGGTTAAAAAATAAAATAAAAACTGTGTAAAAAAAAGCCATTTTTTGTCACCTAACATCAAAAAAGTGTTATAGCGAGCGATCAAAAAGTCATATGCACCCCCAAATAGTGCCAATAAAACCGCCATCTCAAAAAATGAGCCCCTATATTAGACAGTCACCCAACCAAAAAAAAAAATGTAGCTCCCAGGATATTGAGATACTAAAATTATTTAATTTGTGTTCCTCAACTGATAATATAGTGTAAAATCTAAACAAATTATAAAAAGTAGACATATTATGTAGCTCCACGACCGTAACAATCTTCCCTATAAAAATAACATTTAACCCAACCCCCCCGGATGAACAGCATAAAAAAAAGTGGAAAAACACAATTTTTTGGGCAAAATTTCCATTTCAATCCATTTTTCCAGTAATAAAGCAAGGGTTAACAGCCAAACAAAACTAAAAATTTATTGCCCTGATTCTGTAGTTTGCAGAAACACCCCATATGTGGTCGTAAATGGATATATAGCCACAAGGCAGGGCATAGAACGAAGGGAACGCCATATGGTTTCTTGAAGGCAGATTTTGATGGATTGGTTTATTTACACCATGTCCCATTAGAAGCTCCCCCTGATGTAGCCTAGACTAGAAACTCCAAAAAAGTGACCCCATATAAGAAACTACACCCCTCAAGGTATTAAAAAAATACTTTACAAACTGTATTAACCCTTTAGGTGTTCCACAAAACTTAATGGCGAATGTAGAAACAATTTTAAAATAAATTTTTTTTGTTATCTTTCCTCAAAAAAGTGTAATGTAGACGGTATTAACGGTAGATACTCAGATTGGGTCACTGTAACTAGTGGGGTACCTCAGGGGTCAGTATTGGGCCCTATTCTCTTCAATATATTTATTAATGATCTTGTAGAAGGCCTGCACAGTAAAATATCTATTTTTGCAGATGACACTAAACTGTGTAAAGTAATGAACACTGAAGAGGACAGTTTTCTGCTACAGAGGGATCTGGATAGATTGGAGGCTTGGGCAGAAAAATGGCAGATGAGGTTTAACACTGACAAATGTAAAGTTATGCACATGGGAAGGAATAATGCAAGTCACCCGTACATATTAAATGGTAAAACACTCGGTAACACTGACATGGAAAAGGATCTAGGAATTTTAATAAACAGCAAATTAAGCTGCAAAACCAGTGTCAGGCAGCTACTGCCAAGGCCAATAAGATAATGGGTTGCATCAAAGGGCATAGACGCCCGTGATGAGAACATAGTCCTACCACTTTACAAATCACTGGTTAGACCACACATGGAGTACTGTGTACAGTTCTGGGCTCCTGTGAACAAGACAGACATAGTAGAGCTGGAGAGGGTTCAGAGGAGGGCAACTAAAGTAATAACTGGAATGAGGGATCTACAGTACCCTGAAAGGTTATCAAAATTAGGGTTATTCACTTTAGAAAAAGACGACTGAGGGGAGATCTAATAACTATGTATAAATATATCAGGGGTCAGTACAGAGATCTGTCCCATCATCTATTTATCCCCAGGACTGTGACTGTGACAAGGGGACATCCTCTGCGTCTGGAGGAAAGAAGGTTTGTACACAAACATAGAAAAGGATTCTTCACTGTAAGAGCAGTGAGACTATGGAACTCTCTGCCTGAGGAGGTGGTGATGGTGAGTACAATAAAGGAATTCAAGAGGGGACTGGATTTATTTCTGGAGTGTAATAATATTACAGGCTATAGCTACTAGAGAGGAGTCGTTGATCCAGGGAGTTATTCTGATTGCCTGATTGGAGTCGGGAAGGAATTTTTTTCCCCTTAAGTGAGGAAAATTGGCTTCTGCCTCACAGGGGTTTTTTGCCTTCCTCTGGATCAACTTGTAGGAAACAGGCCGAACTGGATGGACAAATGTCTTTTTTCGGTCTTATATACTATGTTACTATGTTACTATGTAACCAAAAATCATATTTATCCTAAAATAGTACCAAAACAACAACCACCATATCCTGTAGTTTCCTAGATGGGGTCACTTTTATGGAGTTTCTACTCAAGGGGTGCAGCAGGGGGCTTGAAAGGGTACATGGTGTAAATAAACCAGTCCTGCAAAATCTGCCTTCCAAAAACCATATGGCGTTCCCCTTCTTCTATGTCCTGCCGTTTAGCCAAATAGTAGTTTAGGACCACATAGGTGGTGTTTCTGCAAACTACAGAATCAGGACAACCCATATTGAGTCTTGTTTGGCAGTTAACCCATTTTGTCCAGTAATAAAGTAAGGGTTAAAATGGAAAATTTTCCCAAAAATTGAAATTCCGAAATGGTTTCTCCATCTGCCATTAACTCTAGTGGAACACCTAAAGGGTTAACAAAGTTTGTAAACCCAGTTTTGAATACCTTGAGGGGTGTACTTTCTTAGATGGAGTCACTTGTTTGGAATTTCTATTCTAGGGGTGCAACAGGCGGCTTGAAATAGGACATGGTATAAACAAAACCAGTCCCGTAAAATCTGCCTTGCAAAACCCATATGGCGTTCCCCTCCTTCTATGTCCTACCGTTTGGCCAAACAGTAGTTTAGGACCACATATGGGGTGTTTCTGCAAACTACAGAATCAGGGCAACCCATATTGAGTCTTGTTTGGCAGTTAACCCTTACTTTATTACTTGAAAAAATGGATTAAAATGGAAATTTTTCCCAAAAATTGAAATTCTGAAATTGTTTCTCCATCTGCCATTAACTCTAGTGGAACACCTAAAGGGTTAACAAAGTTTGTAAACCCAGTTTTGAATACCTTGAGGGGTGTACTTTCTTAGATGGAGTCACTTTTTGGAATTTCTATTCTAGGAGTGCAACAGGGGGCTTGAAATGGGACATGGTATAAACAAAACCAGTCCCGCAAAATCTGCCTTGCAAAACCCATATGGCGTTCCCCTCCTTCTATGTCCTACCGTTTGGCCAAACAGTAGTTTAGGACCACATATGGGGTGTTTCTGCAAACTACAGAATCAGGGCAACCCATATTGAGTCTTGTTTGGCAGTTAACCCTTACTTTATTACTTGAAAAAATGGATTAAAATGGAAATTTTTCCCAAAAATTGAAATTCTGAAATTGTTTCTCCATCTGCCATTACCTCTAGTGGAACACCTAAAGGGTTAACAAAGTTTGTAAACCCAGTTTTGAATACCTTGAGGGGTGTACTTTCTTAGATGGAGTCACTTTTTTGGAATTTCTATTCTAGGGGTGCAACAGGGGGCTTGAAATGGGACATGGTATAAACAAAACCAGTCCCGCAAAATCTGCCTTGCAAAAACCATATGGCGTTCCCCTCCTTCTATGTCCTACTGTTTGGCCGAACAGTAGTTTAGGACCACATATGGGGTGTTTCTGCAAACTATAGAATCAGGGCAACCCATATTGAGTCTTGTTTGGATGTTAACCCTTGCTTTGTTCCTGGAAAACATGGATTATATTGGAAAATTTTCCCAAAAATTGAATTTCTTAAATTTTATGTCCATTTGCCAATAACTCTAGTGGAACACCTAAAGGGTTAACAAAGTTTTTAAAATTAGTTTTGAATACCTTGAGGGGTGTAATTTCAAGAATGGGGTCATTTTTGGGTGGTTTCTGTTATGTAAGCCTCATAAAGTGACTTCAGACCTGGACTGGTCCCTAAAAAGTGGGATTTGGAAAATTTCTGAAAAATTTTAAAATTTGCTTCTAAACTTCTAAGCTATGTAGCATCCCCAAAAAATAAAATGGCATTCCCAATATGCTCCAAAAATGAAGTAGACATATGGGGAATATGAAGTAATAACTATTTTTGGGGGTATTACTATGTATTAGAGAAGTAGAGAAAATGAAACTTTGAAATTTGCTAATTTTTAAAAATTTTTGGTAAAAATTTTATTTTTTTATGCAAAGAAATTACCTTTTTTGACCCAATTTTAGCAGTGTCATGAAGTACTATATGTGACGAAAAAACAATCTCAGAACGGCCTGGGTAAGTAAAGGCATTTTAAAGTTATTCACACATAAAGTGACACTGGTCAGATTTTCAAAAAATGGCCAAGTCCTAAGGGTGAAATAGGGCTGAGTCCTTAAGGGGTTAAAAAGTGGGTTTTGGAAATTTTCTTAAACATTTTAAGAATTTCTTCTAAAATTCTAAGCCTTCTAATGTCCTAAAACAATAAAATGACATTTACAAAATGATGCCAACATAAAGTAGACATATGGGGAATGTTAAGTAATAAATATTTTATGAGGTATCACTTTCTGTTTTAAAAGCAGAGAAATTGAAATTTAGAAATTTGCTAATTTTTCCAAATGTTTGGTAAAATTGGGATTTTTTCATAAAATAAGGTGAAATATACTGACTCAAATTTATGACTATCATGACGTAAAATGTGTCACAAGAAAACAATCGCAGAATGGCCTGGATAAATAAGTGTTCCAAAGTTGTTACCACATAAAGTGACACATTCAGATTTGCAAAAAATGGCATGGGCAGGAAGGCGAAAACTGGCCTGAGATAGGGGTTAAGCCAGTTCGAAACATTTAAGAGCCTGAACCCTAGGGGAAAATTGAAGGCGCCGTAGAGCTGGACTGTCTCAAGCCCTATGTACATAGTTGACGCCTGCTGAACGAATCTTCTTTCTCAAGCAGTTGTGACTGTGTTGGGGACGCCACAGTTAAAGTAGGGGAGAGTGTAGTGCCCTGGAGCAGGGACACTCTGAAGTATGGACATTTGTGGACGTTTGCCTATTTCCTTATGCAAAGTTAAAACTTCTTACTTTATTTCACCTGAAAGGATTAACTTGCACTGTTTAATACTGTGTAACTGCATTTCATATGTTGTGATATATTATCCTGTTCATTATCATTGTATTTGCAAGGCTCTGTGGAAAGGGTTAATGAAAACTGAGAGAATGTTAGGACTTTGACTAAGAAGCTGGTAATTTTCCACATCTGCTATAGGGTTTAAAGAAGAGCATGTTTTAGAGGGAAAAGCCAGACTTGTTTACCACCAAAACCAGACAGCCTGACATTTGAATGTCTGGTTTTAGCTATGTTGTTATGTCTGGAAACTTGTTTTTGACTGGAAAAACTGCTGTGTCATTGCTAGAGATGAGTGAATCGACGTTGACGAAGTGTAATTTGATCCGAATTTCTGGAAAAATTAGTTTTGCTTCGAATTTCCCCACACTTTGCGGTAACGAATCACATGTCCTCCTAAAATGGCTGCTGCACGTGTTAGGACATGGAGCAAAGAACTCTGGGAACAAGGGATCACCCACAATGACATGCATGCAGCCAATCACCAGCCCCTGTGATGCCACAGCCCTATAATTAGCCTCAGCCCTTTTGAATTCTGCCATTTTCCAGTGTGCTTAGTGCAGGGAAAGACGTCAGCAGGTTCTAGGGACAGTGATAGGAAAGACTTTATTGTGCTGAAAAAATGATTTAGAAGTTCAGGAAAAAATTATTCAATGTGTAAAGAAAGGATAGTGAGGCATCATCTACACTATAATAGAAGAACAGGGTGCAATAGGAGAGTGTACATCCTGGGTAATAGGAGTGATTCTATTACACCGTGCTGCACTAATTGGGGATCCAAATTGGTGTTATACTGCTGCTTTTAGGTTGTTTGCACTTTATGATACATCAATAATTCCAGCAAACCTTGCTTGTGATTGGGGTGCGAGTTCTGTGTGATACAGCCATTTACGGGGTGTATTAATACTAAAGATATGTACATCCTATTAGCTGTTCTTCGTTGATTTTACATTGTTAAAGGGAAAATATAAGTCCTAATTGCCGTTCATCGGTGAACTTACATTGTACTACGGACATTTACGGGGTGTAATAATAGGATAGATACGTACATCCTGTTAGCCATCCTGCGTTGATTTTCCATTGTTTTACTCTTTTTTTTGGGGGGGGGGGCGGGGGTGTATTAATAGAAAAAAAAATATATATATATGTCATAATTGCCGTTTGGTGGTGAAGTTACATTGTACTTCAGCCATTTACGCGGTGTATTAATAGGAAAGATACGTACGTCCCATTAGCCGTTCTTCGTTGATTTTACATTGTTATACTTTTTTTTTTTTTGGGGGGTGTATTAACCCCTTAAGGACCGGGGTTTTTGGGATTTTTGCGTTTTTGTTTTGCGCTCCCTGCCTTTCAAAAGCCATAACATTTTTATATTTCCGCTCACATAGCCATATGACGGCTTGTTTTTTGCGGGACAAGTAGTACTTTTTAACACTACCATTTATTTTTGCATGTGATGTAGTGGGAAACGGGAAAAAAATTCCAAATGGGGTGAAATTGCAAAAAAAAAGCAATTTCACCACAGTTTTACGGGTATTTAAATTACAACGTTCGATTTGCGATAAAACTGACTGGTTAATTTTTTTCTTCAGGTCAGTACGAATCCGGCACTACCTAATATGTATAGTTTTTCTTGCGTTTTGATAGTGAAAAAAAAATGAAAAGAGGAGCAGCTGGCACACTCTTATCTGGGATAAAATTGTAAGGTTTTATTGAATCGATTAAAATAGGAGATAAAAAAGGGATAATATTACATGAAGAGTTAAAAGGTAATGTTAAAAGGACAATTATGTCTTAGTATTCAGAGATACATCTGGTACAGTAACGTAAGAAAGGAATGGGTTAATATTGAATGATGGGTATAGACTAAAATTAGTGTAAAGTCATATAAGGTAAAATGGCCAGAGTAAAAAAGCTTAGTCCTTTTTAGTCAGAGTCCGCTGGGGCAGCTGAGATATGTCTCTATTAACTGTAGTCTGTAGAAGGAAGACGGTGTACTGCGCCTCGGTGCGGCGTCCCACACTGTCTATGGCGCAGAGCTCACTTACCAGCCGGTGCTTCCTTCTGTGGTGTAGTTGATCGCGGTCTTCGGCGTCCTCGTGGGGTTCCAATCTTCCTGTATGTGGCTTCTTCCCTTGCAGCTTGATCTCGGCGTCCTCGTGGTTCCCGTTCGCGCGCTTTTTTCTTCCGGCACTTTTTGACTTTGTATCGGTCTAGTATTCATGCGTGTTTTGGATATGATAGTATGAGTCCTGCTATATCCCCTACAGCTTAAACGCGTTTCGGGACTGTGTCCCTTCCTCAGTAAGCAGAGGATATGCGTGCTCAGCATGGATTTAAATAGGGGAGTAGTTGATTAGGTGAATCAATGCACCTGGGTGTGTGGGGGATGGAGTAGTTGATTAGGTGAATCAATGCACCTGGGTGTGTGGGGGATGGAGTAGTTGATTAGGTGAATCAATGCACCTGGGTGTGTGGGGATGGGGTAGTTGATTAGGTGAATCAATGCACCTGGGTGTGTGGGGGATGGAGTAGTTGATTAGGTGAATCAATGCACCTGGGTGTGTGGGGAAGGAGTAGTTGATTAGGTGAATCAATGCACCTGGGTGTGTGGGGGATGGAGTAGTTGATTAGGTGAATCAATGCACCTGGGTGTGTGGGGAAGGAGTAGTTGATTAGGTGAATCAATGCACCTGGGTGTGTGGGGAGGAGTAGTTGGTTAGGTGAATCAATGCACCTGGGTGTGTGGGGAGGAGTAGTTGATTAGGTGAATCAATGCACCTGGGTGTGTGGGGAAGGAGTAGTTGATTAGGTGAATCAATGCACCTGGGTGTGTGGGGAGGAGTAGTTGGTTAGGTGAATCAATGCACCTGGGTGTGTGGGGAGGAGTAGTTGATTAGGTGAATCAATGCACCTGGGTGTGTGGGGGATGGAGTAGTTGATTAGGTGAATCAATGCACCTGGGTGTGTGGGGGGATGGAGTAGTTGATTAGGTGAATCAATGCACCTGGGTGTGTGGGGATGGAGTAGTTGATTAGGTGAATCAATGCACCTGGGTGTGTGGGGATGGAGTAGTTGATTAGGTGAATCAATGCACCTGGGTGTGTGGGGAAGGAGTAGTTGATTAGGTGAATCAATGCACCTGGGTGTGTGGGGAAGGAGTAGTTGATTAGGTGAATCAATGCACCTGGGTGTGTGGGGAAGGAGTAGTTGATTAGGTGAATCAATGCACCTGGGTGTGTGGGGGAGGAGTAGTTGGTTAGGTGAATCAATGCACCTGGGTGTGTGGGGGAGGAGTAGTTGATTAGGTGAATCAATGCACCTGGGTGTGTGGGGGATGGAGTAGTTGATTAGGTGAATCAATGCACCTGGGTGTGTGGGGATGGAGTAGTTGATTAGGTGAATCAATGCACCTGGGTGTGTGGGGGATGGAGTAGTTGATTAGGTGAATCAATGCACCTGGGTGTGTGGGGATGGAGTAGTTGATTAGGTGAATCAATGCACCTGGGTGTGTGGGGAAGGAGTAGTTGATTAGGTGAATCAATGCACCTGGGTGTGTGGGGAAGGAGTAGTTGATTAGGTGAATCAATGCACCTGGGTGTGTGGGGGATGGGGTAGTTGATTAGGTGAATCAATGCACCTGGGTGTGTGGGGGATGGGGTAGTTGATTAGGTGAATCAATGCACCTGGGTGTGTGGGGGATGGAGTAGTTGATTAGGTGAATCAATGCACCTGGGTGTGTGGGGGATGGGGTAGTTGATTAGGTGAATCAATGCACCTGGGTGTGTGGGGGATGGAGTAGTTGATTAGGTGAATCAATGCACCTGGGTGTGTGGGGGAGGAGTAGTTGTTTTGAGTGATACTAAGGTAGATGGGATGATGTGTAACAAATCCATGTGATAATGTAGTTCTTCTGAGTGATAGGGGTGTCCTTGTAAATTGATAACAATGTTGGCACAGATCGCCTAATGCTCTTTGTGTATAGACCAGTGGATGGAGTAGAATGTGTGAACTTAGTTCGTTGTGGTGCTATAATTAGTGATATCTTCTATATCTTGGTGGTTTTTGATGACTATGTGCTGGGTGTGAGTTTATAAGTTGAGGTGTTATGGGGAGAAAGTGCTGTGAAAGGTGGGGTTCCCTCAGTTATGTGCTAATCCGTGTGTGGGGTGATGCTCTGGATATGTGGTGTGATTTCCCTTTTTACAGAAGGAGTTCTTGGGTGTTTTTTTTGAAAAAGAAAGGGTTCCTGTATAATGGATTTGTTCAAAAAGTCCTTGTGTGTATATTGTATTTGTACTGTTGTTCTTCGATTATTCCTCCAGCAAATGAATTTGGTATGTGGGTGGTGAGTAGATAATGCTGTATAATTGATAGTGAGTGTGTTTCACTATATATTCTGATTGAGGAAGAGTTGTCTAAAAGGATGGGTTCGTTTGAGCATTCCACTGGTCTGTGAATCAGAGGATCCAGTGGATGATCAGTTCAACCCCCTATATTTTTATGTTGTGTGGCATAACGTCAGTTATATAATGGTCAGGTATAGAATTCTGTAGGCACTCTATTAGTTTTCAAATTCCTCAATTATTCCTCCTATCAGGGAATTTGAGGCACTTTGATTTCTCCTTTTGTCAGAGGATTTTTATTATCTTTTGAGGGGTATTTCTAAGAAGATGGATTTCCCTAATTGTTCCAATGATCTGTGGGCAAGAGATCAAGTGTATATGGGATTCAGTTATTACTTATCCTCTTTGTTTTAATTGTTTTATTTTATTATCCTCTTATCTTATAGGATCCAATCTATGTTGGTTCTATATTGTTGGTCTTCGTATATTAGTTTGGATAATCCCTTTGCATATAAGTTCCTCAATTAATCCTCCAATCCGATATTAGTTTGGGTAATCCTTTTGCATATAGGTTCCTCAGTTAATCCTCCAGTCAGTGAATTTTGCAGATATGTGGTATATAGAAAAGTATATAGAAAAATTGGCATATAAAATACTTTTTTTACCATCCGGAGGTATGTATTTAATGGGAGAAAAAATCTGGGGTAGGCAGGTTTCCTCAGTAATTCCACTGATCCGTAAAGCAAAAGATCCAGTGGTTGAGGGATTTGACTGTCTTTATATATCAAATATCTTCCCATTTACATGACATATCTAATAATCAGATGTGAGGTTGTGTTGTGTTGATTTTTGGATTCCTCAATTATTCCACCTGTCAGGAGGAGTTTTTGATTTCCTCTTTTTGTATAGTAATTTTAGATGTCTAGATGTCATTGTGAGGAGCGACTGGACTCCAAAGCCGGACCGGAGTAGCCAATTATAGCAATCCGGTCCCGCGTCGGAGGCCAGCGGCCCCCCATCCCTCACAGGAAACCAAAAATTTCCATTTCACTATTCAAACCGTTTGGTATGATTGTTTCGAATTCAAATATTCTTCTGGATTCTATTCTTGACATTTTTTGTATGTAATTGCCCCCTCTCCAGTCTGTTGGAACTTTTTCTAATGCTGCATATTTGAGCCCTGTTGGGTCTTTATTGTGTTGTAGTTTAAAATGGTTTGATAATGAATGATTTTCGTAGCCTCTTTTAATGTTTCCTATATGTTCCGATATTCGTTTTTTTAGGGACCTCTTGGTACGACCTATATACAGTTTTCCACATGGGCATTCCAACACATATATTACCCCGGTAGTACTGCAGGTGAGAAATTCTTTTATTTCTTGTTTATGTGTATTCGATGTGGATTTGATGACATCCTTTCCAAAAAGAACCACATACATCAAATCCACATCGAATACACATAAACAAGAAATAAAAGAATTTCTCACCTACGAGGGTAATGCCTTGTTGGAATAACGTGTGAAAACTGTATAGATCGGTACCAGAAGATACAAAGAATGTGAACATAGGCGAAGGAGCTGCAGTCATTCATTATCAAACCGTACAAACTACAACTGTCGCGGCAAGCGGCATTGAAAAAGTTCAACAGTGAGAAGTATTATACAAAAAAAATGTCATAGAATCCCAGAAGAATGACGATTCAAAGGCTAATCCTGCCGGACTGAGCGTCATATTGCGGTTTCCTGTGAGATGAGGGCACGCTGGCCTCGACGGACAGTGCTACATAATTAATTTTGATAAACTCTCACAATGACCTCTTAGGCTATTTCAAACCTGCTGCAAGAGGAAATCAAACTCCTGACAGTGAGTGAGATCCCAAATAACTGCTGGCCTCATCACGACCGTGGGTATGTGTAGGAAGACCGCGGTGCTATCCAGGTAACCTCTTTAACTAGTCAGTGGGTGAGCTGCCTACCCCAATTTCCCATTAAATACATACTCAGATAGTAAAAAGAAGTATCTTGCTCTCAGTTTTCTGCTCTTTCTATACACCACATATTTGCAAACCATACTGACTGAAGAGACTGAAATTGCTCTAAAGTTATCCCAAACCAATATCGGATTGGAGGATTAGTGGAACTTATATAGCGGGATTATCCAAACTAATATACAAAGACCAATAATATAAGAACCAACATAGGTGAAATGGAAATATTTGGTTTCCTGTGAGGGATAGGCCAGCTGGCCAGCCAGGACGGATTGCTATAATTGGTTACTCGGTCCGACACAGGTCAGCCGCTCCTCACAATGACATCTAGACATCTAGAATTACCAGCCTGAGAAATCAAAAGCTCCTCCTGTGGTTGAATCAATTGGGAATCCAAAAATCAACACAACACAACCTCACATCTGATTATTAGATATGTCATGTAAATGGGAAAATATCTGATATATAAAGACAGTCAAATCCCTCAACCACTGGATCTTTTGCTTTACGGATCAGTGGAATTACTGAGGAAACCTGCCTACCCCAGATTTTTCTCCCATTAAATACATACCTCCAGATGGTAAAAAAAAGTCTTTTATATGCCAATTTTTCTATATACTTTTCTATATACCACATATCTGCAAAATTCACTGACTGGAGGATTAACTGAGGAACCTATATGCAAAAGGATTACCCAAACTAATATCGGATTGGAGGATTAATTGAGGAACTTATATGCAAAGGGATTATCCAAACTAATATACGAAGACCAACAATATAGAACCAACATAGATTGGATCCTATAAGATAAGAGGATAATAAAATAAAACAATTAAAACAAAGAGGATAAGTAATAACTGAATCCCATATACACTTGATCTCTTGCCCACAGATCATTGGAACAATTAGGGAAATCCATCTTCTTAGAAATACCCCTCAAAAGATAATAAAAATCCTCTGACAAAAGGAGAAATCAAAGTGCCTCAAATTCCCTGATAGGAGGAATAATTGAGGAATTTGAAAACTAATAGAGTGCCTACAGAATTCTATACCTGACCATTATATAACTGACGTTATGCCACACAACATAAAAATATAGGGGGTTGAACTGATCATCCACTGGATCCTCTGATTCACAGACCAGTGGAATGCTCAAACGAACCCATCCTTTTAGACAACTCTTCCTCAATCAGAATATATAGTGAAACACACTCACTATCAATTATACAGCATTATCTACTCACCACCCACATACCAAATTCATTTGCTGGAGGAATAATCGAAGAACAACAGTACAAATACAATATACATACAAGGACTTTTTGAACAAATCCATTATACAGGAACCCTTTCTTTTTAAAAAAACAAAAAAAACACCCAAGAACTCCTTCTGTAAAAGGGAAATCACACCACATATCCAGAGCATCACCCCACACACGGATTAGCACATAACTGAGGGAACCCCACCTTTCACAGCACTTTCTCCCCATAACACCTCAACTTATAAACTCACACCCAGCACATATTCATCAAAAACCACCAAGATATAGAAGATATCACTAATTATAGCACCACAACGAACTAAGTTCACACATTCTACTCCATCCACTAGTCTATACACAAAGAGCATTAGGCGATCTGTGCCAACATTGTTATCAATTTACAAGGACACCCCTATCACTCAGAAGAACTACATTATCACATGGATTTGTTACACATCATCCCATCTACCTTAGTATCACTCAAAACAACTACTCCATCCCCACACACCCAGGTGCATTGATTCACCTAATCAACTACTCCATCCCCACACACCCAGGTGCATTGATTCACCTAATCAACTACCCCATCCCCACACACCCAGGTGCATTGATTCACCTAATCAACTACTCCATCCCCACACACCCAGGTGCATTGATTCACCTAATCAACTACTCCATCCCCACACACCCAGGTGCATTGATTCACCTAATCAACTACTCCATCCCCACACACCCAGGTGCATTGATTCACCTAATCAACTTCTCCATCCCCACACACCCAGGTGCATTGATTCACCTAATCAACTTCTCCATCCCCACACACCCAGGTGCATTGATTCACCTAATCAACTACCCCATCCCCACACACCCAGGTGCATTGATTCACCTAATCAACTACCCCATCCCCACACACCCAGGTGCATTGATTCACCTAATCAACTACTCCATCCCCACACACCCAGGTGCATTGATTCACCTAATCAACTACTCCATCCCCACACACCCAGGTGCATTGATTCACCTAATCAACTACTCCATCCCCACACACCCAGGTGCATTGATTCACCTAATCAACTACTCCATCCCCACACACCCAGGTGCATTGATTCACCTAATCAACTACTCCTTCCCCACACACCCAGGTGCATTGATTCACCTAATCAACTACTCCATCCCCACACACCCAGGTGCATTGATTCACCTAATCAACTACTCCTTCCCCCACACACCCAGGTGCATTGATTCACCTAATCAACTACTCCATCCCCACACACCCAGGTGCATTGATTCACCTAATCAACTACTCCATCCCCACACACCCAGGTGCATTGATTCACCTAATCAACTACTCCATCCCCACACACCCAGGTGCATTGATTCACCTAATCAACTACTCCATCCCCACACACCCAGGTGCATTGATTCACCTAATCAACTACTCCATCCCCACACACCCAGGTGCATTGATTCACCTAATCAACTACTCCATCCCCACACACCCAGGTGCATTGATTCACCTAATCAACTACTCCATCCCCCACACACCCAGGTGCATTGATTCACCTAATCAACTACTCCATCCCCACACACCCAGGTGCATTGATTCACCTAATCAACTACTCCTTCCCCACACACCCAGGTGCATTGATTCACCTAATCAACTACTCCATCCCCCACACACCCAGGTGCATTGATTCACCTAATCAACTACTCCTTCCCCACACACCCAGGTGCATTGATTCACCTAATCAACTACTCCATCCCCACACACCCAGGTGCATTGATTCACCTAATCAACTACTCCATCCCCACACACCCAGGTGCATTGATTCACCTAATCAACTACTCCTTCCCCACACACCCAGGTGCATTGATTCACCTAATCAACTACTCCATCCCCACACACCCAGGTGCATTGATTCACCTAATCAACTACTCCATCCCCACACACCCAGGTGCATTGATTCACCTAATCAACTACTCCATCCCCACACACCCAGGTGCATTGATTCACCTAATCAACTACTCCATCCCCACACACCCAGGTGCATTGATTCACCTAATCAACTACTCCATCCCCACACACCCAGGTGCATTGATTCACCTAATCAACTACTCCATCCCCACACACCCAGGTGCATTGATTCACCTAATCAACTACTCCATCCCCACACACCCAGGTGCATTGATTCACCTAATCAACTACTCCATCCCCACACACCCAGGTGCATTGATTCACCTAATCAACTACTCCTTCCCCACACACCCAGGTGCATTGATTCACCTAATCAACTACTCCATCCCCCACACACCCAGGTGCATTGATTCACCTAATCAACTACTCCATCCCCCACACACCCAGGTGCATTGATTCACCTAATCAACTACTCCATCCCCACACACCCAGGTGCATTGATTCACCTAATCAACTTCTCCTCCCCCACACACCCAGGTGCATTGATTCACCTAATCAACTACTCCATCCCCACACACCCAGGTGCATTGATTCACCTAATCAACTACTCCATCCCCACACACCCAGGTGCATTGATTCACCTAATCAACTACTCCATCCCCACACACCCAGGTGCATTGATTCACCTAATCAACTACTCCATCCCCACACACCCAGGTGCATTGATTCACCTAATCAACTACTCCCTATTTAAATCCATGCTGAGCACACATATCCTCTGCTTACTGAGGAAGGGACACAGTCCGAAACGCGTTTAAGCTGTAGGGGATATAGCAGGACTCATACTATCATATCCAAAACACGCATGAATACAAGACCGATACTGAAGTCAAAAGTGCCGGAAGAAAAAAAGCGCCGAACGGGAACCACGAGGACGCCGAGATCAAGCTGCAAGGGAAGAAGCCACATACAGGAAGATTGGCACCCCACGAGGACGCCGAAGACCGCGATCAACTACACCACAGAAGGAAGCACCGGCCGGTAAGTGAGCTCTGCGCCATAGACAGTGTGGGACGCCGCACCGAGGCACAGTACACCGTCTTCCTTCTACAGACTACAGTTAATAGAGACATATCTCAGCTGCCCCAGCGGACTCTGACTAAAAAGGACTAAGCTTTTTTACTCTGGCCATTTTACCTTATATGACTAACAACAACTTTACACTAATTATAGTCTATACCCATCATTCAATATTAACCCATTCCTTTCTTACGTTACTATACCAGATGTATCTCTGAATGCTAAGACATAATTGTCCTTTTAACATTACCTTTTAACTTTTCATGTAATATTATCCCTTTTTTATCTTCTATTTTAATCGATTCAATAAAACCTTACAATTTTATCCCAGATAAGAGTGTGCCAGCTGCTCCTCTTTTCATTTTCTCCTACTATTGCTGACAGGGTGAGTCAGTACACCCAGCTGTTGCACCTCCACCATCAATACTGACAGGTGGAGCCGTCTTACTTACTTTTTCTACTTAAAAAAAAATTAAAAGTGGGAATTTTTTTTATTTTATTTTTTTGTCGCCATGTTTTGACCCCTATAACTTTTTGTAATTATGCGAACGGAGCAGTGTAGGGGCCCATTTTTTGCGGGGCAATCTGAACTTTTAATTGATACCATTATGGGGTGCGTATGATGTTTTGATCACTTTTTATTCATTTTTTTTTTAGGAAATGAAGCGTCCAAAAATGGCGAATTAGCCATTTGGATGCTTTTTTTCCGTTTTTATGTTTACCGTATGGTGAATATTTTTTAATATTATTATAGTATGGGCGTTTTCGCACATTGCGACACCATTATGTGTAATTTTTTATTTTTTATTTATTTTATTTTTCATTTTGGGGAAAGGGGGTGATTTGAATTTTATATTTTTTATTTTATTTTATTTTTAAACTTTTTTTTTTACCACTTTCTTATAGTTCCCAAAGGGGACCAAAGATGCCATCATCAGATTGCTATTCTCATATATTCCAATGCAATAGCATTGGAATATATGAAAAAAATCGCATATTTCCTATGGAGCCTATTACTGTCATAGGCTCCATAGGAACTACTATGTAGTAACCTAGGTTTCATTCACAGAGACCTAGGCTACTACATGCATGCTCCGACTCCCCCTTGTGGCCATCAGGGAGCCGGGCGCAAACCAGTGAAACTTTCGGTTTTGCTGCGATCAGATGCCGTGGTCAGGATTGACCATGGCATCTGAGGGGTTAAATGTCCGCGATCGGCATCGCTGCCGGTCACGGACATGAGCGGCGGGTGTCAGCTTGATGAATCAAGCGTTTACCCGCAGCTCATGCGCCCGCTCCGGGCGCCATCTTTAAAGTGCGAACGAAGGGCGTACATGTACGCCCTTCGTCCTTAAGAGGTTAATAGAAAAAAATATATATATATGTCATAAGTGCCGTTCGGTGGTGAAGTTACATGAAGTTACATTGTACTTCAGCCATTTACGTGGTGTATTAAAAGAAATATATGTACGTCCCATTAGCCATTCTGCGGTGAATTGTGATTGTTATATTTCTTTGTTTGGGGTGTATTAATAGGAAAAAAAATACGTCTTAGTTACCGTTCTGCTGTGAATTTTGATTATTTTTTTGGGGGGGCAGTTTATTACTGAGAAAAAAAAAATATACCGTATTTTTCGCTTTATAAGACCCACCTGATTTTTGAGGAGGAAAATAAGAAAAAAAATATTTTGAACCAAAAGGTGTGCTTTTGGTGGGTTTTGAAGTAATGGTGGTCTGTGGATTATGTGGGGATCTGTGGATGATGCACTGTTATGGGGGATCTCTGGATGACACTGTTATGGGGTATCTGTGGATTACACTGTTATGGAAATATACGTACATCCCATTAGCAGTTCTGCGGTGAATTGTAATTGTTATATCTCTTTTTTGGGGGGATGTGAGAAACAAACGTGATAAACCTATCTCCAGACATGTGACAAGTATTAGAGTTGGAGATCTTGACATCATTTTGAAACAGAAAGAAACTAGATGGACATACTGTATAGGTTGAACACCATTACCCCTTGTGGTCTTAATGAATATATTGATTTTGCATACTTTATTTAAATAATGATGTGTTTGGACTGGCCCATCTGTTGTTATTATTTGTATCTATGGATGAGGTAGAGTGCTATTTACAGTATTATTTTAATTGCACCTAATATTCATCTTATAATTGCACCTTATAATATGGGGGATAGTAACCCCCCTCTCATTTTACCTCCCCATCCCCCGTCTGCTAAGCTGATATGAAGTGACAATGATATATAACAAAATACTATTTTACAATAGTCAAATAATTTTCTTGTAGTAACAGGGTATAGTGGCTGCTCATCTGTACAACTAGTTTTATGCCAAATAGTTTCTCTGTCCTTTTTCTGTATTATCAGTAATTGCTGCGATTTACTTCCTTTATTTGCGTTCCACCATGCGTTCCACCGCTGACTTCTGGTCATGTGACTTCCGGTTTTGGCACGCGGGTATTTAGAGCGATGCAGATTGCATGCTGACATGGATAGAGACCAGACTTTCCATCAAGATGGCCACCACTGCACCACCAATGCTGCTGTGCTGACCCTTACTGATCCCTTATCGTACCCTCTCCAGGCTTGGCATTTCATCTAGCATTTAGGGAAGTATAATCATATCCTCCCCTTTCTGTCATAGCGATTGTTATGTTTATTGGCCTATCCTGCTGTTATTTTGATTTTATTGAATGCCATACTTTGATTATAAGTATTTAATTGGTGTGTGGTAGATTTTTAAAAGGGTCTCAGTAGTAGCAGCACTGTGGGCATTTGGTATGTGATGCAGATGCATTATATTTGGTCCCAAATATATGGGAATTGTTTTTCTTTATGGCCGAGAGATTTGCCATTATCATTTGGGTATTACTATAAGAATATAATCAGATTCGCACACATATTATTGCCTCCATTCCTGTATCGTTTGTTTTTTGGAATTTTTTGTTATACAGTATCTCTACACCCCTCACATTTTTGTAAATTCTTTATTATATCTTTTCATGGGACAACACTGAAGATCTGACACTTTGATGCAATGTAAAGTAGTCAGTGTACATTGAGTGTGCCCTCAAAATAAATCAACACACAGCCTTTAATGTCTAAACCACTGGCAACAAAAGTGAGTACACTCCTAAGTGAAAACGGAAAAATTGTGCCCAATTAGCCATTTTCCCTCCCCGGTTTCATGTGATTCATTAGTGTTACAAGGTCGCATGTGTGAATGGGGAGTAGGTGTGTTAAATTTGGCGTTATCTCTCTCACACTCTCTCATACTGGTCAATGGAAGTTTAACATGACTCCTCATGGCAAAGAACTCTCTGAGGATCTGAAAAAAAGAATTGTAGCTCCACACATAAAGATGGCCTAGGCCAGTGGTTCTCAAATAGCGCGAGGCTCCGTAAAGGGGGGCTCCAGGTCACAGGAGATGAACGCTTCCACTGTGGAAGCGTTCATCTCCATAGTGATCTGTATCGCCATCCTCTGGACAGCGATACAGATCGCTGTGCTGTGCGGCAGTGGAGGGAGAGGCGTCTCCCTCCCCTGCTCCTCTGATAGGCTGCGGGCCTTGTGCCCGCAGCCTATCAGAGCAGTTCAGGCGACGCGATGACGCCATCGCGCCGCCTGAGCAGAGTGCAGAGCGGGACACAGGCCGGAAGAGGCCTGCATCCAGCACTTCCAGGAGGTAAGTATTGGGGGGTTAATGTAGCCTGCACATGATTGGGGAGGGGGTTAATGGAGCCTGCACATGATTGGGGGAGGGGGTTAATGTAGCCTGCACATGATTGGGGGAGGGGGGTTAATGGAGCCTGCACATGATTGGGGGAGGGGGTTAATGGAGCCTGCACATGATTGGGGGAGGGGGGTTAATGGAGCCTGCACATGATTGGGGGAGGGGGTTAATGGAGCCTGCACATGATTGGGGGAGGGGGTTAATGGAGCCTGCACATGATTGGGGGAGGGGGTTAATGGAGCCTGCACATGATTGGGGGAGGGGGTTAATGGAGCCTGCACATGATTTGGGGAGGGGTTAATGGAGCCTGCACATGATTTGGGGAGGGTTAATGTAGCCTGCACATGATTGGGGGGAGGGGGGTTACTGTAGCCTGCACATGATTGGGGAGGGGGGTTAATGGAGCCTGCACATGATTTGGGGAGGGGGTTTAATGGAGCCTGCACATGATTTTGGGGGGGAGAGCCTGCACATGATTTGGGGGAGGGGAAGCCTGGACCCTGCACATGATTGGGGAGGGGGTTAATGGAGCCTGCACATGATATTGGGGGTGTTAATGGCCCTCGTCTGTGGGGAGATTGGTGTACTTATAACAATTTTATAGACAAATGATACTATTTACAGTCGCACGGGGGCGCGAAATGTTTTCTTCTTCCTAGGGGGGGCATGACAGAAAATAATTGAGAAGCACTGGCCTAGGCTAAGATTGCCAGCACCCTGAAACTGAGCTGCAGTACGGTGGCCAGGACCATACAGCGGTTTAAAAAGACAGGTCCACTCAGATCAGGCCTCGCCATGGTCAACCAAAGAATTTGAGTTTATGTGCTCAGCATCATATCCAGAGATTGTTTTTTCAAAATAGATGTATTAGTGCTGCCAGCATTGCCATACAAGCAGACTAAGGGCATGGATTATTGGAACCATGTCCTGTGGTCTTATGAGATCAAGATAAACTTAATTGGTTCAGATGGTTTCAAGCGTGTGTGGCGGCAACAAGATGAGGAGTAAACAGACAAGTGTGTTTTGCCTATAGTCAAGCATGGTGGTGAGAGTGTCATGGTTTGGGGCTGCATGAGTGCTGCCGGCTGTGGGAAGCTACAGTTCATTGAGGGAACCATGAATGCCAACATGTACTGTGACATACTGAAGCAGGGCATGTTCCACTTACTTCGGAAAATGGGCTACAGGGCAGTATTCCAACATAATAATGACCCCAAACACACCTCCAAGATGACCACTGCCTTGCTAAAGAAACTGAGGGTAAAGGTGCTAGACTGGCCAAGCATGTCTCCAGACCTAAACCCTATTGAGCATCTTAGGGGCATCCTGAAACGGGAAGTGGAGGAGCACAAGGTCTCTAACATCCAGCAGCTCAGTGATGTCGTCATGGAGGAGTTGAAGAGGATTCCAGTGGCAACCTGTGAATATCTAGTGAACGCCATGCCCAAGAGAGTTAAGGCAGTGCTGGAAAATAATAGTGTCCACACAAAATATTGACACTTTGGACACAATTTAGCCACTTTCACTTAGGGGTCTACTCACTTTTGTTGCCAGTGGTTTAGACATTAAAGACTGTGTATGGAGTTATTTTGAGGGCACACCCAATGTACACTGTTATACAAGCTGTACACTGACTATTTTACATTGTATGAAAGTGTCATATATTCAGTGTTGTCCCATTAAAAGATATAATAAAATATTCACAAAAATGTGAGGGGTGTACTCACTTTTGTGAGATACTGTATGTGGTCCCCTGAGAACGGTTCAGAGAAACGCATCAGGACAAAGTTTGCATTCCTGGGACATATGATATGTGCTCCTTTTTTTTTTTTTGTTCCACTGGTGATCAAAACTTGGACGCCACTGGTTTATTTGGGAGCATACAGTGGATATAAAAGTCTACACCCCTGTTGAAATGTCAGGTTTCTGTGCTGTAACAAAATGAGACAAAGACAAATCATTTCAGAACTTTTTTTTGTGCACACCCTCTTATAACTGGGGATGTAGCTGTGTTCAGAATTGAGCAATCTCATTCAAAATCATGTTAAATAGGAGTCAGCATACACCTGTCATCATTTAAAGTGCCTCTGATTAACCACAAATAAAGTTCTGCTGCTCTAGTTTGTCTTTCCTGAAATTTTCTTAGTCGCATCCCATAGCAAAACCCATGGTCCACAGAGTGCTTCGAAAGCATCAGAGGGATCTCATTGTTAAAAGGTATCAGTCAGGAGAAGGGTACAAAAGAACTTCCAAGGCATTAACTATACAATGGAACACAGTGAAGTCATCATCAAGTGGAGAAAATATGGCACAAAAGTGACATTACCAAGAACTGGACGTCCCTCCAAAATTGATGAAAAGACGAGAAGAAAACTGGTCTGGAAGGCTACCAAGAGGCCTACAGCAATATTAAAGGAGCTGCAGGAATATCTGGCAAGTACTGGCTGTGTGGTATATGTGACAACAATCTCCCGTATTCTTCATATGTCTGGGTTATGGGGTAGAGTGGCAAGACGAAAGCCTTTTCTTACAAAGAAAAACATCCAAGCCAGGCTACATTTTGAAAACACATATGAAGTCCCCAAAAGCATGTGGGAAAAGGTGTTATCGTCTGATGAAACCAAGGTTGAACTTTTTGGCCATAATTCCAAAAGATATGTTTGGCAGAAAAACAACACTGCACATCTCCAAAAGAACACCATACCCACAGTGAAGCATGGTGGTGGCAGCATCATGCTTTGGGGCTGTTTTTCTTTTCAGCTTGAACTGGGGCCTTAGTTAAGATAGAGGGAATTATGAACAGTTCAAAATCAAAACCAGTCAATATTGGCACAAAACCTTCAGGCTTCTGCTAGAAAGCTGAACATGAAGAGGAACTTCATCTTTCAGCATGACAACGACCCAAAGCATACATCCAAATCAACAAAGGAATGGCTTCACCAGAAGAAGATTAAAGTTTTGGAATGGCCCAGCCAGAGCCCAGACCCGAATCCGATTGAAAATCTGTGGGGTGATCTGAAGAGGGCTGTGCACAGGAGATGCCTTCCCAATCTGACAGATTTGGAGTGTTTTTGCAAAGAAGAGTGGGCAAATCTGGCTAAGTCAAAATGTGCCATGCTGATAGACTAATACCCTAGACCAGTGTTTCCCAACCAGTGTGCCTCCAGCTGTTGCAAAACTACAACTCCCAGCATGCCCAGACAGCCTTTGGCTGTGCAGGCATGCTGGGAGTTGTAGCTTTGCAACAGCTGGAGGCACACTGGTTGGGAAACACTGCCCTAGACTGAGTGCTGTAATAAAATCAAAAGGTGCTTCAACAAAGTATTAGTTTAAGGGTGTGTACACTTATGCAACCATATTATTTTATTTTTATATTTTTTCTTCCCTCTACCTAAAAGATTTCAGTTTGTTTTTCAATTGAGTTTTACAGTTTCTAGTTCACATTAAAGGTGGAAAAAGTTCTGAAATGATTTATCTTTGTCTCATTTTTTTTATATCACAGAAACCTGACATTTTACCTTGGGTGTGTCGACTTTATATATCCACTGTAAATGTATTATGTGCAATTATATTTGTTGTAACTTTATTATTTTCTGATTCACGCATTGACTTTATGACATTACTATTGAACTGTAGTAATATTAGGTCTCTTCTCGGGCGGGGGTGTCTATCCCTTGTCAGGGACATATAGGGCCTATCAGGAGGTTCCTGACACGGGATCGCCCCTATCAGGGTGGCCATTCCGTTTAGCTAGGCAGGGCCTAAAGCTTGATAGGGCAAGTGGGAGGGTGAGTCAATTTTCCTTTCCTTGTCCTGCCCAGCCTCATTGTTAATTGCTTTTTAAGGGCACAGATTGGGTGACTTTTAATGATCATCAGAAAAGGTTATACAATATAATTAAGTTACACTAGTGACTACCTCATGTCTATATCTATCAGAACTGTGAAAAATACATTGTACTACAGCTATTTACATGCTGTATTAATAGGAAATATACGTACATCCCATTAGCCGTTGAATTGTGATTGTTATATTTCTTTTTTTGGGGTTTCGGAATTGGAAAAAAAGGAAAAAATGTATTTCTTAATTGCCGTTCAGCGGTGAAGTTACATTTTAATACATCATTTACGGGTTGTATTAATAGGAAAAATACGTACGTCCCATTAGCCGTTCTGCGTTGATTTTACATTGTTTTACTTTTTTAAGGGGGGTGTATTAATAGAAAAAAAAGGAAAAAATATATGTCTTAATTGCTGTTCAGCGGTGACGTTACATTGTACCACAGCCATTTACGGGGTGTATTAATAGGAAAGATACGTACGTCCCATTAGCCGTTCTGCGTTGATTTTACATTGTTTTACTTTTTTAAGGGGGGTGTATTAATAGAAAAAAAGGAAAAAATATATGTCTTAATTGCTGTTCAGCGGTGACGTTACATTGTACCACAGCCATTTACGGGGTGTATTAATAGGAAAGATACGTACGTCCCATTAGCCGTTCTTTGTTGATTTTACATTGTTTCATTTTTTTGGGGGGTGTATTAATAGAAAAAAAAAGGGAAAATATATGTCATAAGTGCCGTTTGGTGGTGAAGTTACATTTTACTTCAGCCATTTACGGGGTGTATTAAAAGGAAATATATGTACGTCCCATTAGCCATTCTGCGGTGAATTGTGATTGTTATATTTCTTTGTTTGGGGTGTATTAATAGGAAATAAAATACGTCTTAGTTGCCGTTCTGCTGTGAGTTTTAATAATATTTTTTTGGGGGGGCAGTTTGTTAATCAGGAAAAAAAATATACCATATTTTTCGCTTTATTATAAGACCCACCTGATTTGTGAGGAGGAAAATAAGAAAAAAAATATTTTGAACCAAAAGGTGTGCTTTTGGTGGGTTTTGAAGTAATGGTGGTCTGTGGATTATGTGGGGATCTGTGGATGATGCACTGTTATGGGGGGATCTGTGGATGACACTGTTATGGGGGGATCTGTGGATGATGCACTGTTATGGGGGATCTGTGGATGACACTGTTATGGTGTATCTGTGGATTACACTGTTATGGGGGATCTGTAGATGATACACAGTTATGGAGAGATCTGTGGAGGACACTGTTATGGGGGATCTGTGGATGACACTGTTATGAGGGGATCTGTGGATGACGCACTGTTATGGGGATGTGTGGATGATACACTGCTATGGGGCATGTGTGGATGACACATATAGCATCTTATATAATGGGGGGTCACTATTCACACAGGGACAATATACTGTGACACATATGATACTGTGACCAGCATAAGATCATCTTATGCTGGTCACAGTATCATATGTGTCACAGTATATTGTCCCTGAGTGGATAGTGACCCCCATTACACCACCGGGCACCCGCTCACAGCAGTCTTTATATGTAAAATCTTTTTATGTAATGCTCCAGCAATGGCTCTGCTTTCTTCTGTAACAGTACTCACTATCAAAGCAGCAGTCCGGCCGGCAGCGTAACGTAACTCACTCAGTCAGTCACACTCCTGCCAGCTTCATTAATGAAGTGGGAGGAGCATAACCAAGTGCGTGACGTCACGAGCTGGCCAGACTGCTGCTTTGATAGTACTGTTACAGAAGAAAGCAGAGCCATTGGTGGAGCATTACATAAAAAGATTTTACATATAAAGACTGCTGTGAACGGGGCCTGGTGTAATAAAAGTACAGTGACTGCACCGGGCCCCGCACACAGCAGTTTTCATATGTAAAGTCCATTCATGTAATCTTCAAGCAGTGGCTCTGCTTTAAACTAGCGCAATCCTCTATAGTAGTACTCACTATCAAAGCGACAGACAGGCCGTCAGTGTAACGTCATTCACTCATTTACGCCCCTCCCACTTCATTAATGAAGCAGGAGCATGAGTGAGTGAGGTTACGCTGCAGAACTGCCTGCAGCTTTTATAGTGAGTACTACTACAAAGGATTGTGCTACTTTAAAGCAGAGTCACTGCTTGAAGATTACATGAATGGACTTTACATATGAAAACTGCTGTGAGCAGGGCCCGGTGTAAAGGAGTACAGTGACTGCATCGGGCCCCGTCGGCCTCCAGCCGCTCTTCCCTCCCCGCTGATACATCGAAGGCCGCGCTGTGCAGCATAGCGGCCAGCGATGTATCAGTGTCAGACATTCAAAAAGTGCACCATTCGCTTTATAAGACGAACTGCTATTTTACCCCCACTTTTAGGGGGGAAAAAGTGCACCAAAATAGAAATGTCCAAATTGCCATTCAGCAGTGAAGTTACATTGTACTACAGCCATTTACATGCTGTATTAATAGGAAATATACTTACGTCCCTTTAGACGTTCTGCTGTGAATTGTGATTGTTATATTTCTTTTTTGGGGTGTAGAAATAGGAAAAAGAATACATCTTAATTGCCATTCTGCTGTGAATTGTGATTTTTTTTTTTTTTTGGGGTGGGGAGTTTACTAATCAGAAAAAAAGATATATGTCTTAATTGCCATTCAGCGGTGAAGTTTCATTGTACTACAGCCATTTACGTGCTGTATTAATAGGAAATATACGTACGTCCCATTAGCAGTTCTGCTGTGAATTGTGATTGTTATACAGTATTTCTTTTTTTGGGGTGTAGAAATAGGAAAAGGAATACGTCTTAATTGGGGGCTGGAGTTCATTAACCAGAAAAAAAAAATGTCTTAATTGCTGTTCAGCGGTAAAGTGACGTTGTACTATAGCCATTTACGTGGTGTATGAAAAGAAAATATATGTACGTCCCATTAGACATTCTACGGTGAATTGTGATTGTTATATTTCTTTTTTGGGGGTGCCATAATAGGAAAAAGAATACATCTTAATTGGCCTTCTGTGGTGAATTGTGATTTTTTTTAAGGGGGGTAGTTTACTAAAACAAAAACATAACCATAGCAAAAGCAGGTGCACTCTCCAGCAATACTAAACCCTCACACTGATAAAATTGAGGGGTTAGTTCGACATATCCTACTAGGAGGACATGTCTTAAGCTCGGACACCACGGCAAGGTCCCTCAAGTAGCCCGAGGCCCTACCACTCAACCTACCTGAGCCGTATGGGTGATACCAGAGCCGTTGGGCATCACGGGAGCATAAGGCCTGACTCACAGACAGCTCACCAGTGACCTCCAGCATGTAACCATGCTTGCAATGGGAGGTGGGAGGTGCCTTTGAGCCCCTCCTGAGACCGGCTGATATGGCCCAGAGCCTCCCGGGTGCACCTGAATGTAGCCTGTAGATGAAAAGCAGGCACATTTAAATCGGAGTTTATACACCTCCAAACATATTATACAATCCATTAGAAAACGTGGTGTGGTGTTTAACAAGCAGGATATGCTCAACCCATATGCAGTTGTGCATGTATCTAGGGGAGCACATCCTGCACTTGTAGTCCGTTGCTAGGGGCAATCAACAGCAAAAAATGCATACAATGGAAGATGCCAGCAACGGACTACAAGTACCACAATAACCATCCTACATACGATAGCGATAATGTGGATGTGGAGAACAATCAAAAACATAACCATATGTGGGGAATTGCTCTGGTAGACAGGCTTGCGGACGCAGTATAGAGGCAAGGTACACAGTTCTCTGGGTAAAGCAGAAGTGTTTTATTCACACTCGGCAAAACAGAAACAGTCTTTAGTGCTTGTTCACACAAGGCAAAACAGAAACAGTCTTTAGTGCTTGTTCACACAAGGCAAAACACCCGGCAAAAACATAAGTCCCACAGCAAGGTCACCTGAGTGGTCGGTGTTAGTTCACACCGGGCAGTTAGGTCGGCCACGCAAAGTTTCCACCAGCGGCTTCCAGGTAGACTGCACGCCTGTTTGCAGACTCTTGCTCTCAGCCCTGAGAGCTCCACAGCCACACCAGCAGCTTCCAGGATAATCACCTCCCACCTGCTGAGGTGGCTGCCTTTAAAGGCCCGGAAAAGTCCGGCCTGGACCGTGGGGAATAGTCTCCCACCCAGCACTTGACTATTCCCAATAAGAGCCGGCCCGGATCGGCTTTGTAGCCATACTAAATATCAATGTGTCAAGCAGCACTAGCTGCTGCTGACACAAAAAACTGCTCTTATCTCACCGAGGCCAGGAACCTCGGTGACACGTACTCTTCCGTCGATGACGGAACCTTGCGCCCTCTTACATACCCCCCTTTGTTCAACCCTGAGGGGTGAACACACATGAGACAGTGGACGCGGGACAGGGCATCCGCGTTAC